>VWYE01006373.1:120327-148905 GCA_013398995.1 Alaudala cheleensis
CAGAGGAGCCCAGAACTGGACACAGCGGAACACACCGAGCACGGGAAGCTCGTGCCACACTGGAGAGCCAAGCCGGGCCGATACCGGGGCAGAAAGATGCGAGAGCGGAAGCAAATCCCCCAAGAACCCCCAAAACCTCCACAACCCCCCAGCCCCACCGTGCCGCCGCCTCACCCAGCACAGCCATCTGCCCCGCCATGTCTGCCCGTGGCTCCGGCTGCTGACGACTCTTTCCGGGCCGCGCGGGGCACGCCGGGAACGGTAGTACGCGTATCCCGCCCGCCCCGTTAATTTCGGCTGCTGCTGGGGGCGAGAAAACCACAACTCCCAGTGCGCATCGCGGCGCGGCCGGTTCCGGCGGGTACCAGCCAATGGAAGGGGAGGCGCGTTACCCGTTAGCAAGGGAGGCGGTGCGTGCCCTCTCAGGGGCGCATGCGCGAGTCTGGGTGGGGCGGGCGCGATGGCTGCTGGGAGCGGTAGTCCCGGGAGCCGGTGCCATGGTGCTCTGCGGCCTCCCGCCGGGGGGAGGCGTCAGAGACCGCGGCCGTGGCAGTGCCGGGGCACGACATTCCTTTATCCCCCTCGGTTTGCAGCTAAAATGTACCGAGGTCCCTCCTCTGCAAGCATTTCGAGAGAGCGTGGCTACGGTGTCTTTTACACGGACAAGACCCAGGTTCGGAAAGGAGACATTGTTTGTTCCGCGCTGGGCGCAAGGGAGAAGCTTCCCACAAATCAAGCACACCGATTCTCAAGACTTTACAATAAAAATATGCACTTCAGCAAACAAATCGCAGTTCACTGGCTACAAGTTACCTAGTTCTCTTATTATTGGTGGGGGGAGCTGGCCTTCTTGCCCAGCTGGCATTTAGATAAGCAAGGAGAATGCAGGTGAAACCTGCCCCTCAAATGAATCCTGGAGGGGCAGAATTAGTGACCACTCTAAAAAATGCAGTATGAAGTACTATGTGCTTCTCATCAGCTGTCCCTCTCCTCTTCTCTGCTCCACTCTCATAAGGAGTAATGGATTTCCAGGTTCTTGCAGAGCAGGTTTCTGTTTCAGGCAGAAGTTTAAGTTAGAAGCTTTTTAAATAGAAAATATTCATAAGTGAGTAGCTGGTGGCAAATAGCATCGTGAAAGAAAAGTTTGTCTAAGTCCTACTAAGTCCCTGGAGTTGCCGTTTCCAGCATCTCTGTTTTTCCTAATTGATGGAAAGACACAGAACCCAAAAGTAATTCCAGGATCTCACGTCTTAAAATCTTCTATATGCAAAGAAAGTGGCACCACTTTAACTTAATAGTAAAGAATGTATTCATCTTCCACTTATGGTTGATGCTTCATTCTCAGCATGAGAACATGGAAACTCTTGGGAAAGGGAAGAGAAGGTTAAACCATTCAGCCTCCTTAATGACAAATTTTCTAACTGTAATTAGAAAACAGTAAATTCTTTTCTTANGCCCGTGGCTCCGGCTGCTGACGACTCTTTCCGGGCCGCGCGGGGCACGCCGGGAACGGTAGTACGCGTATCCCGCCCGCCCCGTTAATTTCGGCTGCTGCTGGGGGCGAGAAAACCACAACTCCCAGTGCGCATCGCGGCGCGGCCGGTTCCGGCGGGTACCAGCCAATGGAAGGGGAGGCGCGTTACCCGTTAGCAAGGGAGGCGGTGCGTGCCCTCTCAGGGGCGCATGCGCGAGTCTGGGTGGGGCGGGCGCGATGGCTGCTGGGAGCGGTAGTCCCGGGAGCCATGGTGCTCTGCGGCCTCCCGCCGTGGGGAGGCGTCAGAGACCGCGGCTGTGGCAGTGCCGGGGCACGACATTCCTTTATCCCCCTCGGTTTGCAGCTAAAATGTACCGAGGTCCCTCCTCTGCAAGCATTTCGAGAGAGCGTGGCTACGGTGTCTTTTACACGGACAAGACGCAGGTTCGGAAAGGAGACATTGTTTGTTCCGCGCAGGGCGCAAGGGAGAAGCTTCCCACAAATCAAGCACACCGATTCTCAAGACTTTACAATAAAAATATGCACTTCAGCAAACAAATCGCAGTTCACTGGCTACAAGTTACCTAGTTCTCTTATTATTGGTGGGGGGAGCTGGCCTTCTTGCCCAGCTGGCATTTAGATAAGTAAGGAGAATGCAGGTGAAACCTGCCCCTCCAATGAGTCCTGGAGGGGCAGAATTAGTGACCACTCTAAAAAATGCAGTATGAAGTACTATGTGCTTCTCATCAGCTGTCCCTCTCCTCTTCTCTGCTCCACTCTCATAAGGAGTAATGGATTTCCAGGTTCTTGCAGAGCAGGTTTCTGTTTCAGGCAGAAGTTTAAGTTAGAAGCTTTTTAAATAGAAAATATTCATAAGTGAGTAGCTGGTGGCAAATAGCATCGTGAAAGAAAAGTTTGTCTAAGTCCTACTAAGTCCCTGGAGTTGCCGTTTCCAGCATCTCTGTTTTTCCTAATTGATGGAAAGACACAGAACCCAAAAGTAATTCCAGGATCTCACGTCTTAAAATCTTCTATATGCAAAGAAAGTGGCACCACTTTAACTTAATAGTAAAGAATGTATTCATCTTCCACTTATGGTTGATGCTTCATTCTCAGCATGAGAATGTGGAAACTCTTGGGAAAGGGAAGAGAAGGTTAAACCATTCAGCCTCCTTAATGACAAATTTTCTGACTGTAATTAGAAAACAGTAAATTCTTTTCTTAATTTCTTTTGGAAACTTCAATCATGTTTCTTGAAGTGGGACCTTTGTAATTGTGGTCATTCTTAAGTGGAGGGAAACTTGTAATCGTTGCTTGCAGTANGGAAAGGAGACATTGTTTGTTCCGCGCTGGGCGCAAGGGAGAAGCTTCCCACAAATCAAGCACACCGATTCTCAAGACTTTACAATAAAAATATGCACTTCAGCAAACAAATCGCAGTTCACTGGCTACAAGTTACCTAGTTCTCTTATTATTGGTGGGGGGAGCTGGCCTTCTTGCCCAGCTGGCATTTAGATAAGTAAGGAGAATGCAGGTGAAACCTGCCCCTCCAATGAGTCCTGGAGGGGCAGAATTAGTGACCACTCTAAAAAATGCAGTATGAAGTACTATGTGCTTCTCATCAGCTGTCCCTCTCCTCTTCTCTGCTCCACTCTCATAAGGAGTAATGGATTTCCAGGTTCTTGCAGAGCAGGTTTCTGTTTCAGGCAGAAGTTTAAGTTAGAAGCTTTTTAAATAGAAAATATTCATAAGTGAGTAGCTGGTGGCAAATAGCATCGTGAAAGAAAAGTTTGTCTAAGTCCTACTAAGTCCCTGGAGTTGCCGTTTCCAGCATCTCTGTTTTTCCTAATTGATGGAAAGACACAGAACCCAAAAGTAATTCCCAGGATCTCCTGCCTTAAAATCTTCTATATGCAAAGAAAGTGGCACCACTTTAACTTAATAGTAAAGAATGTATTCATCTTCCACTTATGGTTGATGCTTCATTCTCAGCATGAGAATGTGGAAACTCTTGGGAAAGGGAAGAGAAGGTTAAACCATTCAGCCTCCTTAATGACAAATTTTCTGACTGTAATTAGAAAACAGTAAATTATTTTCTTAATTTCTTTTGGAAACTTCAATCATGTTTCTTGAAGTGGGACCTTTGTAATTGTGGTCATTCTTAAGTGGAGGGAAACTTGTAATCGTTGCTTGCAGTACTTCTTCATCCGTGCAACTCATGAGCAGGCACTTTGTGTTTTATGCCACTATCAGTGCATGGTGAGCAGAAAAAAATGTTTAGCACAAACAGGGCATATGATTAAACTGGATTTTGCTCATGATTTTGATATTTAATAGCAGCCATTTTTAATACATGGGGACCATCCAAAATATGACACTGCAAAGTGCAGATATGTAGGATTTTTTTTTAAAAAGTACTGATACAAGCTCCTCATTTCAGAAGTGTATTCCTTTTCTAGAGCAGAGAGCAGGCTTTGGTTTTTGTCCTTGAGGTTAAACCTCTAAAAGACTTTGGGATCTCTTGTTACCATACCTGCCCAAGGACAGAACTCAAATGCCCTTCCCTGTATAATTTCCGTTCTGTTTCTCCACAGCAAAGCAGCTTAATGAATTCAGTGTGTCAGTCAAGGCCTCCCCACCTGACTGACTCCCTGGAGGCCTGGCTGTTCCCTGCAGGATTACACAGCTCAGGCCACCTGCCTGGGAGTCAAGTCAAGGGGAGCACCTCAGCAGTCTTTCTGCCCTGCAGCAAAGCTCTGCCGTGCCAGAAGCTTCTGCAGAAGCCACTGACTCCCCTGTAGCTGGTTTGGGCTGCTGCAGACTTTGAAGGCTCAGTACACCACATGTAGGCCCTTGAAGGCAACACATGGTCTGCAGCAGATGTGCTTAGAAGTCCAGAAGTGCCTGATTCTTTCCCTCCACATCTTCTCCATGACTTATTAGGACCTGCTTATGGATACTCCTGGACTCTGCACAGTGATGCCAGATTTGTCTTGCATCTGCAAAATAGGCAGAACCAATCCTAGTGATCCTGCCCTTGTGTTTTTGGGCATTACCACTGTGTCTTCTGTATCACATTTTTTTACCTACTCTTATTTGTGAGAGGGAGACTTGTCTCCATTTTCCTCCATTATCTGAGGGAGTGCTGAACTCAGGAACGGGTTGTTCAGGGACAGAAGGGAACATGCAGTGTTTCTGGAGAAAATGGCTTGATTTTGCACAGAATAATTCAACATTCATTGGGCAATAGAGGGAGAGGCTTATTTGACTGGGGGAGAAAGCTATGAGTAGCCCCTGCCCCAAAGAGTGCCTCATGGGGGAAGCATAAATGTGGTTAGGGCGGACACTGGAAGGCTGGTCTTTGTTTTCCTGGATGCTGTGCTTTTGCCTCTTCGCTGTAACAGCAGGCAAGGCACACACTCCGTGGTGAGCACCCTCACCTGAGGGTGGGCAGTGCAAGTTCAGACCTGCACCACAGCTTTGCAAAAGCTATGATAAAGCTTCTCTGGATGCCCCTGGGTGAGGGGACCCGAGGCACTGCGGTGCCAGGGGCTGCCAGTCCTGGGCTGCTTGCCTTGGGTGCCTGGGCTGGGCCAAATCAAGTGGACCTTGGCCACCACACAGCAGGACCCTGACACCTGCCTGCCTCTGGTGTAGAGGGGGTGTGCAGCCAACTCCCTCCGAGGGGCTGGGCAAATGCTTGTTTATCCTTCTTAGTGCATCTGCTCACTCTGGTAGTAAGCTGTTTATAACATTTCAAACGCTTTTCGGGGATTAATTTCCTTCAAGGGGCTGTTCTTTTCCCCTGGTGCTTTGATAGGTGGAGGTAAACATGTTTTTGTCTGCAAGTAGCTTGAGGGAGAGAGATGTTCTTACAATGTAAGAGCAGAGGCTGGTTTTAAAACAGTCTCCCATCAGATGTGAACTGGTGTCTGCAGGAAAAATCCTGCTACACTGGGGATTATCACTCAAACCCTACAGCTGTGATGTGCTAAACACAGTTCAAGCATTTGGTGTGCGTGGAATCAAATACAGCTTGTTTTCATTTGCAGGATGCTTTGCATCAGCTGTTTCCTTGCATTTGGAGAAAAGGGAATTGGGTTTGCAAAGCATCCTCTTTTCTGCTGTTGTACAAAACCGGGTTTCATCTTCCGAGGGTTTACTTGGTGAGTGCTTTCTGCATTGTCTCAGTCATTTTAAAGCCAGTGTCTAAAACTGAAACACAGGATGCTGGGATATGGTCAATGCACAGTGTGATCCTGTCAACCCAGGATGATCAATCCATGTTTTCCCACTGTGAAGGAGGAAGGGAGAGAGGGATTGAGATCCACTTTGTAAGTGGAGAGTAGAATCAATGTCTCTCTGAGAAGGGAGGTGATTGATGCTAGGAATTTAGGAGATGCTAGAATCTGAAACATCATTTTCATTTTAACTTGGATAACAGTGCCTTAGTGTGAGCACGTTGTCAAAATTGCAGAGCTCCCTGATGGTTCCTTTCCCTAATTAAAACATTGATCTTCTCCTCCTGGATATGCCTGGGAAAGGGAAGAATTTGACCAGCCTTCCTCTGACAGACAGTTCAATGTCAGGCAGCTGGACAGAGGAGCATAGCTGTCAATTCAGATGCAAAAGTTTCCATTAAAATTCCAGCATATAGCCTAAAGATTTCTGGCTCCTGTTGAGTGGCCATGGCTGGGCAGGGGTGTGTTGAATTCTCCATTAGCCACAAACCCACTCCCCAGCTGGAGGCAGCGGGAGCAGCTCAGGGCTTCTCCCATGATCCACAACCCCGGAGAGCTGAACCACGAGGTGTGGGAGGAGTGCACGGAGCTCCCAGCAGATGTCTCTGCCATGCAGCATTCCTTCCCCACACTGCTTTTGGTGTCTGACAGATACCTGCAGATTCATATAAAGCATATTAACCTTTAGCAGTAGTTACCCAAAGTCTTGTAAAGGCGTAAGTCATGAAAACGGTGCCACATTTTCATTACAGTTTCTTTAATTGCTTTAACATACCCATTTCACCGAACCCTCATGAAATAATTTTGAGGTTAACAATGAAATTGCTATTTCCCCTTTCATGAGTACAGCTGCAGTGATACCAGTATAATGTAGCCCAGCTGATATCTAGGAAAAACACTTTGGAAGAGAAAAGATATTTTCACAGATTTTTTGTCTGTCCCACTTTTCTACTTGAATTTCAGTTGATGTGAATGCTGATGCAGCTTTCTGTGGTGTGAAAAATAAAAACCACGGACATTTTATTGAAGAGGCCAAGCAGTTTGGCCCTTGCTGGGCTGGTAACTGAGAGTTTCTCTTCCTGCTTGACCATGGTGAAGTGGGCCAGTGTTACAAGGCCAAAGGGCAGCTGTGAGCTTGGCTGAATTCTCCCCAGCCACAGGAGCCTGGGGTAGCAGGTCTGAATCATGGCTTGGCTTGGATTCCTGCTGGTGTCTGGAACACATCATCCACCTTCTGCTCAGCTTGGGTGTCCTGTGTGGGAGCAGGGAGACTGTTGCTGTACAGGGTGACAGGAAAAGTGATCAACTCATAGCAGTGTTTGCAGCACCTCGTGGTAAGAAGGGCTGCAGAGCTCAAGGATGGGATATGTCTGGGAGTCTCATCATCTGCACCAATCATCATGGTGATAATGATAATGAACAAGAGTTCCAGCAGTCTCCCAAGAGGCCACTTTACCCCATTCATGTTGTTGCTGTGTATATGAAATCCATACAGATGTCAGTCAAGCTTGTCAATTTGGTCTATTGCAAATGACAACAAAAGGATAAACACAAGAATGCACTCAAATATAGCTGGCAGAGGAGTTTTACAATATGTGTGGATAGAGAAAAGTTCTGTTCTGTTGTGGTGTTTTTTGTTTTTTTTTTTGGTTTGGTTTGGGTTTTTGGTTGCCTGGTTGGGTTTTTTTGGTGGTTTTTTTTTTGGTTTTGTTTTGTTTTTGTTTGTTTTTGTTTTTGGTGGAGTACTGAGGCTGAAGTATCAGAGTGTCTGTTTTACATTTTTCCTTTCCCTGGAGGTATTACCTACAGTGCCTCAGTGGGTTTGTACACTGGATAAGAACTTTTGGGCCTTCACTGTGAATCTTTTGACTGGCACAGAAGATCTAGTTCAGTCTTCACTGAGAAGTAGTGTTATGGTACTCCAGGAGCAACTATGCTCTGCCTATTTCCCTAGAAGACCTAGCTCCCTGGCCCATATTGCCTCCAATCCAGGAAGAAATAGTAGGTAAAAGCATGTATTCCTCTTTACACTGTGTGAAGCAGAGGATCACTGAAGGTCAGTGACTCAAGAAAAAAGAACAAGCCTGGAGGGCCACTATGGTTTGAAAAAAGATGTCTCAAACACTGTTCCAGAGATCTCACAACAACATCTGCCTTCTTCCATCATTTTTAGGAATCTGTATTAAGCAGTATCATCACAGATTTGATGGGAGAGAAGTGTCCTCATTTATAATTGCTCATTGGGCAAGATGGTAGGGGCATTTCCTAATGATCTTTGTAGTACACATCTGTCCTGCAGGAACCAGAGTTGCCATTATTATGCAAATGCCCAGCACACTTCAGTTTAGTGGACACATGGTTCAGATACAACTGAGAAGTGAGCAAGCTCATCCAGCATTACACAAACTCAGCTTGGTGTCATTCCTCAGTGCCATATGTGAAACCAACAACACTTGACAGCATAGCCCACCATGCTTCTTTCCTACTCCAGACCCTCTGAAACAGGGAAAGAAATGTTGTGAACACAGAAGAAGAAAACTGTGTCATCAGCCTAAGTCAAGGTCCTTGGTGCTGCTTTGTACCTTCCCAGAACCTCTGGTCAATTGGAAATGACTTTGTGTTAGTTCCCTGTGCCAAGGCTTGCAGCCTACCTGGAGGGCTCTGAAACCTCTTTCTGACAGTACTGATGGAATCATTCCGACATTACTCGGATTACTCTTACAAGACAAGCAAAGATGTCAGACACACCATGTCTTCTTTCTTCAGCATCACTCCCCCCTGCACTGTCGTGTGAGTAGCAAGTGTCTGTTTAGCCTGGAGAGAAGTTTGTTGGAAGCAGATACTGTAAAGTTAGAGCCATTCCAGAAGAAGAGTGTACAGCTAGGGGAGATGATCCATCCACAGAAGCAGAGATTAGCCTTTCTGTGCAATCACAATAAAATAAAAGTCCCATGCCAGGTTCCTCTCTTTCTGGAAGGATTGCACTGTGTGTAGGTCTGCTGGACTGTATCAACTCCTTTGTGCAGCCCATAATTCAGTGCCATGCTCTTGGCTCCGTCCTGCAGCTCAGATATGCAAGTGTTTGAAAAATCAGCTCCTGCTTATGCACACCCAAGCACAGGCAGAGACTTTACAAGATATGCAAAATCTGTGTGCCAGCATATTAGTGGGCGCTGAGCCCTTCAGCTTCAGAGTATTTTTACCAGATACCAAATACTGATAAAAATGCAGCAGTATGTTTATATCATGATTCTAAGAAACATTTCTGACTGTGTGCAAACAGTCTCATTGGGCTGGACTGCCTTTTTAAATTTTATTTCCTGCTTGCTGTACATAGCACAGAGGGCTCTGTGGCTGTCATCACACTGAGGTGCTCCCACAGCACCCACAGCTGCAGTTAAACACTGTGAGGAAGGGATTTCACAAGCTCAGAAAGAGGTAGTTGAAGTATATCAATTTCTGCTGAATTGTTGGGACAGAGACTGCATCTCTTCATATGGTCTGGAGAAGTCCCAAATATTTCCCATCTCAGTACAAAGCTCTTCTCTTGCTGTCAGTCAGTCCCAAAGTGAGCAGAGCTGACAGATGTCGATTCTTTCAGATCTTCACTTTCCTAAGGACCTTGACAGCTTCAGCTGCTGAACAACAATTTTACCCTTTTATTTTTCTCCTTACCTGGTTACTTGCACTGTAGCTGTCCTCTCTCTCAGTAGGGGATGTAGATTCAGTTCACATCATGCAATATCAATACTTTGTGCTCACTTTGCTGAAAAGGATCCAAGGAACAATACAACAAACTACCTGTCCTTCTCTGCCTGCTGTTTATTGCAGTCACCATTGCCTGTGCTTTCATTTCAGAAGCAGTTAGGTATGACAGAAGCACTTTAGGATAGACACAGATGTAGAGTGCTGTGCCAATCCAAAAAAAAAAAAACCTTAAAAAACTGCAATATGCATATCAGCAAAACAAAACAAATGGAAAAGAAAGGTGTTGCAATTTCAGTAGTAATGAATAACCCAAATTGCAAGATCTGTCTGCATCCTTGTTGCTACTACATTGATTGAAAGCAAAACAGTAGTTGTAGATCATGCTTTGTGTGTTCACAGCTACTAATTCACAGCTTTTTGAAGTTGGATTACACATTCTGGGTCAATCTATGGGAAATTTGTCATGTCTGGATATTTCCAAAGTGTATGGGATTGGGAGCCAAATAGTTAAAACTGTTTGGTAATTTGATTTTGCACAGGGGATCTCCCATAAAATAGCAGTGAGTTGTCTGTTATCTGCAGTCACTGAGGGTTAGTAATTCACTGCCATTTTGTTTCTTCTTTCTGATTATTGTGCGAGTAAAAATTCTGCTGGTAAGCCTCTTTCTATCTGACTTTCACCTATTTTAGTTTCAAATTCTGTGGCCGTAAAATCTGAGCAGGACAAGCAAAGTTGGGTTTTTGTTTGTTTGGTTGGTTGGTTTGTTTTTTTTTAATTACACAAAAAGATCTACTAGCTGAAACCTTTTCCCAATTCTCAGAACTCTTTTTGTTTTAACTGAAAATTGATAGATTTTAGTTCAAGTGTGTGATAACAGGAGCAGAGCTCTTCCAGTAAAAGACAGTCCTGAGAAAATGCAGCTTCGTTTGCAGCCTGTGATAATGAGATAATTCATGGAGGGCCTGTCAGAAAAAGCAGCTTGCCATGTCTATGCCATTATTAAACCGTGTGTGTTATCTATGTTTTTCCCCTCCACAAAAATACTAAATATTCTCTAAACTACACTGAAGGATGGCAGCAAATGGAGGGAAAAAGCACTTTTCCTTTTAAACACAAACATTTTAATCGACCTGGGGGAGGTGATTTCCTTTGGGTGATGGATGCACCTCTCTGCTCCTCCTGCTGCTGATCCCCGTGCAGCCTCCCTGGCACTGACATGGTGTGGCTTCATCAGCAGCTCATCAGCAGAGCCCTGCACATGAACACAGTGACTCCTGCCCCTCTGGGGGGAGTGCAAAGCCCAGTAATGCTCTCTAGTAGCAGAGTCTTCAGGCCTCCTTTTCAGCAGTTAACCCAAAAGTCCATTGCCAACCCATCTATGCAACAAAAATATTTGGTGCTAAAAAAACCTGAGCAAGTCAGGACTGGGGAGAAAACTGTTCATGATAGAAGAAAAAGCCAGCATTTTTTTGGATAGTGCTTTAAACCAGAGGAACTGTCTAGTTCAGCCTGCTCTCTCCACTGTTAGGCCTCTCCCACACCTATTTTCCAGCTCTTATTTTTTTAATACAGAATACATGTTCTGTCTGTAATTACATTTAAGTTATTCTATGAGATGATAACATTCTGCTTTTCTGTCTGAGCAGGGTCTGTTCCATCTGAATTGCAAAATGGATATAGGATTGCAGTAGTTAGAGAAGGGAAAGCTGTATTAGACCAGAGTCCATCATCCTGTAAGGGTATGATAAAACACTGTGACAGGGACCATATGAGATATTCAATTGCTATAACACAGAAGTGTTTTACACTTTCTTAAATTATAATGAGAAAGAGCAGCCCAGGAGTGGATTTCTTATCAGTACAAGAGTGGGTTACCATAAGAGCATGAAGTAATGCACAGACTATTAGAAGAAACAGTCTGCCAGGTTGGCTCACGTGCTTAAACCCTCTCCAGCCTCAGCCCTGAACATTTGGGACCATAAGGTCCTGGGACCATAAGGTGACCTGCTCTCATGCTTCCAAGCAGAAGAACCTGGTTATGTTCTTGGGTCTTGAAATAAAATCTGTGAAAACCCGGTTGGTCTTTGCCTGTTGTTTTGGAGCAAAGCAATTCCCAGATCTGCACTTCCCAGAGGCAGGAGGGGACTCTGTGTGATCTGGTAGATCCACTCTGTTCCCAGGCAGCCCCATGCTCTGACAGCAGGCACTGGGCAGCTGGAGCTGGTGGGTTTGTGCACCTGAAGGCAACTTTGTCCTGCTGGGAGGATGAAAAATCCCATGGCATGTTTGCACAGGAAGAGATATAAACCTTTTGGCATCCTTCCTGGTCCCAAAATTCAATGGCTCAATTCTGTTTAATTTCTCCTGCATTTTAATTGATGCAGCTGTAACTGCTGCCTTGTTTCACCCAGAGTGAAGCAGGCTTTGAAACAGCACTTAAAATGTATGTACACTCACCTCCTTCACCCAAATGCCAAGTAAAACAGCCTTTTAACACTTCTTGTTAACTGGTACTGCACATTAATGCAGTTGTAGAAACTGCCACTTTACAAATATGCTCTTTCATAACTATTTTCTGTAGATTTGTTTTCAACAGAGTATGAAACCATGGGATAGAAATGCTTTTATAGTTTTCTGCTTCTGGACACATTATTGAGAGACAAGGAATATCTTTAGTGCAGAGCTTTAAACTCTCACAACAGGTTTTTTTTGCCTCTCAAAACACTTGTAACAAAAATACATTGCACCAGGTGCCCTGGTTTCATTTCTGCATGTTCCCTTCTCAGAGGTTTCATCTAACTCAGAAATGGAAAGTCAAACTACACAGTGTGCATTTGCTGCTGATGGGCATATACACAGGGGCAGACTAATAAAAATACTGTATTTCTTCTCAATACAGTGTACATTTGCAGTGCTGAGTAAATACTAAATGCAATGGCTGAAAGACCCTGTTACTAAGGCAACCAACTCCCCTGTTATCCTTAAATATATATACATGGTCTGTCTGCTACTCGAAAAGAAGAATTCTTGTCAAGATTTGCTGAACTGAATGCTTGATGAGGTCTGTCTTATAAAAGGCTAAATGTTGTGGGTGCCTTAGACTGGACTTTCAGGTGTACAATATGAGCAAGAACAGAAGTGGATGGAGAGGATGATTTCCAAGTTGCAGTTATGAGCAACTTGTACAAAATGCATGCCTTTAATAACTTAAGGGACTTAATGCATGTAAATATTTCACAGCACCTTCTTCTGAGACAGCTCTTGTATCTTGCTGTATTAAGCAGACCAATGTATTTTGATGCTAATTCCTGTAAGGAATGAGCCTAAGCAAAGCAATGCCCAGTGGCATGGAGGTGGTGCACAGCCTGTACCTTTTGCTGTTAATGCTTATTTTCAAATACATTTTTTTAATATTAGAGCACATCATATCCTCAGCTAGCAGGAGGTCATAATTCAGTGCTGCTCCAAAAAAGTGAAGAGTATAGTTGAGGAACCACATGCACAGTACCTCTTTCCCAGCTTTCTCAGCTATGACTGAATTTTTTTTTTTTTTTGGCATAGATGTTGATTTTGAAGGCCACTCAGCTGTAGTTTTCACCCAATGTAAAAAGAAGAGTTCCCTCACTGAAGGTTTAGTTCTTATGCAGGTGCAGTGTCAGTTTACTTCAGGACTGAAAATTAACTCAGCAGCAACACCCTAGCAGAGAGGGTGGCTGAAAAGCCCAGAACTTCATGGCCTGTCTTAAACCATCCTTGGAGGCAATCTTGGGTTTCATGGTAGGTGGCCTGTGGAGTACAAATATTTCAGTGGACCTTGGACTGGACAAGTTTGCAGCCTCTTGACCTCATCATTCTTTCAGTGAAGCACTACAGATATTAATAAGTTCTGTATTCAGGCTTCAGAAGTTACCTTTAAAAAATACTTAAATAGTTCCAGCTTAGTGCACTATCCCAGTAGCTTGGGACACTAAATGAAGTTATCTATGATGGTGCTAATCACCTCTGAAGAGCAGGTATAAAAGCAGATACAAAATGAGTCACAGAATAAGCTTGAGGAACAGTGAAATGGTATTAAGTGAGACTTTCCTCTCCTAGTGAAGTCTTAACCCCAGTCTGTGTCTCAGAGACATGAGTAAAGTGAGGCAATTCACAAATAGTTTTTCCATCTTCTGTGTTAAGTCTAAGAATTTTTTGTCCAGAACTGGGAAAATTCACCTGTGGGGCACAAAGATCTCTCACTGCTTTGCTTTCCTTTTTTTCAACACTGAGAGGTGTCTGTGCCTTCTCTCCAATCATGTAATAAGGCTAGGAGGTCCTTATCCATGTCCCTCAATTGGGTTGCTCTCTCTCCATGGCTCGAGTCCAAGGACTTTCAGCTCTTTTCAGCATCTCAGAACTGACACCATTCTGTTCCCATTTTTAGAAAATACCAGGGATATGCTGAGGCTGAGAAAAATCCCTGCTCCTAAGTAAGCTGTTCTGGATAAAACTTTCCTTGTCTCATTTCCTTCTGAGTCTTTTCAGGGGCTTCGAAAAAATGGTCGTAAAGGCGGTGCTTGTAATTAGGGAAACTCATCGTTCCAGGCACAATTGATCCAGTGCTTTTTCAGTTATCCCCCAATAGGGATAATAGCATTTTATCCTTAAATCCAGAGGTTAAATGCGTTTTAACCAAAGTCCCTAAACCCAGTGCTTAACTGCAACGTGGATGAGGTCTGTCCCGTGCAGTCTTCCTGGCTCACCAGCAGATGCTCGAGGAATGCACCCTCCCCTTGGAGACCTCCGTCCATCTGGAATTCCCAAGCAGCCCTTAGGCTGCACTTCTCCCTTTTCATCCACCATAAGCTCCTTGCTCTCAAAACCTTCAGGGAATGTGGATTACACAGGCATGGAAATGGGATTTTTAGTAACAAGTGGCCAAATGTTGAGACATCTCTAAAGACATTTGTGCTTCTAGTGAAAGAAAAAAAGAGCCTGATCCCAATAAGGAGTCTATTTCTAAATTAATAATAATTTTTAAACCCCCTCAAGTCTGAGATACATTAAAATACAAGGTGACATTTGAATACGTGCCGTGGGTCAGACTCTGATGCTCTAAGGCACATTGAGTGCTGTTTTACTTGCAAGTAGTTCCATTAATTTCAGTGACCCAATTATGGAATAAGACACCACTCAGCAAGAGATGTTAAAAATCTGCCCACAATATTTGATGATAATTTGATTTCTCTACTGCCTTCCAGACCCAGTCGCTCCATTCTGGTTTCACCATAGTGCAGCATCTCTTTCATAGATGCTGACATCTCTAGATGGCTGTCAGCCTTTGTGATGAAGAATATTAGAATAACATTGCAGCTGTGTCAATAAAGCAGATACACATCCATTCATGAAGAGGATATTTTTGAGCAATTCTTGTAAAATTGCTTGGTTTTTTCTCTTCTAAGTTGATATTCAGTTTTCTGTGACTATGGTAACTTCTGTGCATTTGCATATTGTAGGCTGTGCAGCCACAAAAGGAGATAATTGATTTTCTCCCCAAAGTAATTTGGTGCTCTCCACTTCAGAGATCATCCTTTGGATTATCGACTCCTTATTATTAGTCATTTGCAAAATTATTGCTATAGCTATGAGGTTCATAGCCCTGTCAGACTCTTGGCTTCTTTTCCTCTGGGTTTTCTCCCTGACCAGGAAGGTTTTAATCCTCTTGTACTAGAAAAAAGAAAAAAAAAAAAAAAAAAGAAAAAAGAAAAAAAAAGAAAAAGCCAGCCAGTTGTACTGGCACCTCCTCCCATAAGGCTGACATTTCAAATCAGTTCTTTATCAGCACATGCTTCTTGCTGCCTTTACGATAGCCTCAAAAAAATGTTGCAAAGAGCTTGGTCAGTAGTGATAACCTCTCCAAAGCAGTGACCTACAACAAGGAGAGGAGTGTTTCTGGGCAGCTGTAGTAAATAAATTGTTTATATTTGACTACACTGTCACTCTTTTCAGTGTTCACATTTGGACTAACACTGTGCCTATGCCCACTTTGGGTTTTTTTTGTTTGTTTGTTTCAAATATATTTATAAAACTTTGGCATAAAGCCTCACTCCAGGTTTAATGGTACATCAATATTAATCATATTGTTTAGTCCAAAATTTTTGAAATTCTGAGATTAGCATTTGAAGACTGAGAGTGGGCCTAGTGTGGGAGTCTTTTTGGTTTGGGATGGACATTCTTTTAATGACAAAAGGTGAAGTTAATGTTTTAGAAAAAAACAGACCAAATGTATTGGTATATAGTATATTGGTAGATAATGCAGTGCTTACTTGCAAGTGTAATTTTCAAAGCATTTAGGACTTCACAGAAGTGGTAGGGATAATATGAATTCAAGGTAATATCTGAGCTGCAGACACAGCTATTTCTCTGTTTGCACTCTGTTTTCATAGCAGTGTTTCTCAGGCTCTGCACTGTTCTAACACTGCAGGTAGCAGTGGGAGTGACTCAGTGCTTCCATTTCCATCTTCTGTTCCCCACCTGCGCCTTTGTTGATCTCTGGCTTGTGGTTAAGGTAACCACTGGGTAGAAAAGACCAGGTGTTGTGCAGTTGTATCTGAACTAGGCATAGAGGTGAAATGATGGAGCTGTCACAGTCAGCCTCCATGGCAATAGCATGGTTGGCCATCCATGGCACTTCCATATCATGTGTTATTTTGTAAATCCAGCTCTATGAGCTTCCTGCCAAGCTCACCATCCTGTGGCACAAGCTATGTGGAATTGAAACCCAAATGTGTATGTACCATTTTACTGATGTCCCAGTCATGACTTCCTTAGTGTTGGAGAAAGACTGATGTGGAGAGAAGGTGTTTTGGGACAAAACATGGAATAACAATAAGGGCCATGACTACTGATAGCATTTCTTTTGTTGTATAGTGTTAATTACAGCAGTTTTCAAAAACACGTGCTTTCATTTGCATATGCACAAACCCCTCATTTTCCTTTCTGTTTATTAGGAGCCATCCTTGTCTGCCTGTGAAGGGCTCAGGATCACCTCTGTGCAGTGGAGAAGAGCTCTGTGTGTCCTTAGTCTTAGCCTAGGCCTGACAGACAAATCTCTCATCTCAGCCACATATTTCTCCAGTAAAGGTGATTCTGCAAACTTTACTGTAAACTTGTTCCGTAGCCTGACTTTTCCAATACTTATAACATTTGCCTATTATTTAATCTAAATTCCCCCTTGCTGCATCTTAAACCCATTGCTTCTTGTTCTGTTCTTCTTTTCTAATGAGAATAATTGGTCTATGTCATCTCTGTAACAGCCCTTTGCATATCTGTAGTCAGTAATGCTTCCCCTCAGTCCTCTTTCCTCCAGACCGAGCAGCCCCTGCTCTCATAACCTTTTCTCAGAGGTCTTATTTACTAACTCTTAAATCATTTTTGTTGCTCTCATCTGAACTCTCTCCAGTGTCTCTGTCTGTTTTAAAATGCAGTGCTCCAAAATGAGAGTTGTTCTCCGAATGAGGCCTAGCTGGTGCTAAGTAGAGCAGAATAATTATCCTGCTTGTTTAACATGAGGTATTCCTCAGCATGGCTCTTGCCTCAGCTGCCAGGGCTCAGCCCCCTGGCCTCCCCATCCATTTGTTATCCTCTGCAACCCTGCAAAAAATTGGAGCTTCCTAACGCAACGTTTTTAGGGCAAAAATAAATAAATTAAATCCCGACGTCTTAATTATTCCCCTTCCAAAAGGGAGGCACTCCACTCTTCATCTGCTCACAGCATGGAGGGGCTGGCAGTGTCTCTGCTGTGTCCCTACAGTTCCATGTTGGCTCCTGGATGAATCCAAGCACTGAGCCCAGGGTGGTGGCTGCAGAGCCACGGCACAGAGCTGTGTGTGGGCAGTGCTGACCCAGGGCTCACCTTTGGCTGAGGTGCACCCCATCATTTTTAGTGTGGATGCACTGTTAACCTCTTGGCCAAGCCTTGTGACTCAACCATTGCATTTTCCCTGCCCACTGCAGCTCTGGAGACCTGCACAGGAGTCTTGTGTAGGTTGGAAGGATGGGTCTGGGGAGTGAGGGGGTGGCTGCCACCAAAAATAGCAGGGTCAGAGGAGGAAGAGCACGTTAATTTTTCCAATCTCATTCAGTTATCAGGAGGATAACTTCAAAAAAAGTTTGACCAAAGCAAGGGCTTTTATTTTGTTTTCATGACCATACCAGGAACAATTTGCTGGAGAATCATTCCTGGTATTTGTTTGGGCACTTGGTGTTTAAGGCTTGAGGGGTGAGGCTGTACAGCAGCATGGGAGCTGCAGGGACAGCATGGCATCACAGCAATGGGAACAGGCAGGCACTGATTCGAAGCTCCCTTGCAGGTAGAAGCTAAGAGGGTATTTCCAATTCTGTGCTGGCTCACACCTGGGAGAGCTGAGGTGCTGATACCCTCTGAGGTACATCATCCAAAGAGAACATGGACAGACATGGGATATCACCCTTAATATTGGCCACTGCCATTTGTAGTATCCTGTAGCAAAACTTGTGTCACTTTATGTTACAATTAACACCCAAAATACAGGGACAGCGATATTTCCAAGAAGTGCCATGTGACATATTTAAAATGTTTGACAGGCTTTGGAGCTAAATCCAGAGCCCTCTCTTTCAAACACCCCCTTTGACTTTGCAGAGCTTGGAGCCTGGAGACCCTCTGAACTGGAAGTGCTGCTGAAGAGGATTACTTCTTTCAGAGAGCAAGACAATACCTGCTGACACATTGTTTTGCCTGCAAAGAATTAAAAACTCAGCGAATGAATTCTGCATAAATGTTCCAGTCAGACTTCAAGAGAGAATGTGAGTGGTAAAACTACACCCACAGTCTCAGGCTCCGTGTTCAGCAAAGGCGCTGGGCCAGAGCTTCGGCTTTGCTGAGTCCACATTTGTTGAAGCAGAGTGAGAAACTGGTTCTGACCCCCTAACTCTGTGTCTGGCTGCCAGCCCACACCAGGCTGGGGAAGCCGTGGAGCTGCTCTCATGACAGCATGTCCAAGGCCTTAGTCCCAGTGCATACGGATGGGACAACCTGGGCACATCCACTTGCCCTTCCTTCCTTTTCTTGTCTCTGCCTCCCTGCTGGCACGGGCCTTGGGGCAAAGGTGGCAAAAGAGCAGCAGAGGAGTCTGAGGGGACATTTCAGTGCTGGCAATCAATCATGCATGCAGGTAGCACAGCTTTTCTCTTTTACCTCAGCACCTCTTAAGGCGGTGCAGAGGATGTGGCCAGGATTTACGAGGCTCGTGCTGAATGCAGCCAGCATCACTGCCTGCTGCATTTTTCCACCTCGGTGCACCAGTATGCTGCTTAATAGACCTCTGGCATAATGTGCAACAGTACCCAGCTCTGTACCTTTGAGCTAAAAATGAGGAGACAGGAAGAGATGAACAGCATAGCTGTTTTTCATGCCACACAAAGGGAAATTACACAGGAAGTAAGTCACCTCCTGAAGAGACTAGACCCAAGAGGAGTTATCTTTCTCTGTTAAATTAAAAAGAATGATTAAGTGCCAGATAGTTTTAAGCACTTTGGGCAGATACTGCACAAGCACTTTTCTTGCTAAGAAAGTAACCACCTGAGTTACTGACTGATTTTAAAACAACTGAGAAACTGTAGTTCTAAAAAATCACTATTTCTTTATTTGCCTTCTGGCAGGTGTAGGAACCAGTTTTGGCTCATACAGTACTACAGTATTGCAGCAGCTTGTGAAGAGTACCTGAACATGTGAGGACATGGTGTCTGGGTTGCTCCATGCTTGACTGCTGAACTTGAATGGCCCTCACAAAACCTTCACATATTGAGCAAAGAACTGTGAAACCCAGCCCCGGCTGAATGCATAGTCTCTTTTGGCTTTGCAAAGATATGCAACACTGGATTCACATAAACTGACTGAAGCTGGGGACACTGGAGCAAGGGATCCTCGAATCTCCTATCACATCCAGCATCTCTTTGGCATTTCTTGTTAGCTAGGTCAATACACCTGCCAGAGGAAATCCTTTTCTCTTGCTGTCTCAACACTAACCCTGTTCTGTCTCAGTCACAGCAGGTAAACTAAACCAGAATGGTGCCTCCAAAGTGTTAGAGGGTTTTCAGCACAGCCTACGGAGCAGAAATCTCAATATCAGATCTTGTACCCAGGGAAAGATTTTTTTTTTCATCTTTCTATTTTTGTCCTTTTTACTTCACACCAGCTAGCATATTAGTCATATTCAAAGGAAAAGTACAGATCATTTTAAAGGCTGTCCCATTCCAGTCTGTATGAAAATCTTTCCATTCATCTCAGCAGATGTTGGCAAGTTGTAAAACTGACTACTGAAGGACAGTCCCATAGGGAAAGGGATTCATCCCATCTCAAACTACCTGATTGTGGGGTTGTAGCAATTTTCTCTTAGGGAAGATTTGCCTCCACCAAGAAATATGTGCAAGGTGTTTGTAACTGGGGTTTAATTGGAACTTATCATACAAAAACTTCCCCTAAAAACCTATTTCCTCATAAAGAGGAAAAAAATGCTACAGCCAAATAAAATACTGAGACCTGGCACAGTACTGCTACCCCACGTTGGCAATGTAATGCAATCAAGATTTAGGTAACACCTACAGGCCTTTCAGCTCCCCCAACAGCAGGAAAATTAGGGGAACTTCCTGGTAGTCTCCTGCTGTTTCAAACTCTCAGCATTACGAAAAAAGCCTCTGAGTCAGTGGAATTGTAGTAAAAATAAAGTAGTGGTGTGTGAAAACTTCTCTCTCTGGTGTCCCAGGCTGGAGAGAGAAGCAGAAAAACTTTGATATTCAGATCAGCTGCTTGTCTTTGGTTACTGCTCTGACTGCAGTCTGAGGGCAGTAGGGGAAGGAGAACAGCACAACCTATCATTTGCAGCTCATATCAGAAGCTGACCAAGCCAACACAGCCTCTTTCTCCCCCACCCTTATAAATGATAGTGATCACTTTTATGAGACAGGATGGGAAGGGATCAAACTGTTGTTATCATATTTGCTCCTTTGATATATATACTCCTAGTTACCCATATATACTTTGCTACTCAGGTCCTAACAATGTGATGGGCTTTTTAGCCCTTTTAAAAAATAATTTTTTGAGGCTATGTGGGACAGAAACCCCCATATCTCTTAGAGACCAGCCCTAAAAGAAGATTCCTTCTAAATCCATCTATTCCAGTCAATAAGGCTTGGCACAGCCACTATGTCTACTATTCCAGACCTTAAAAGATAATTTATAACAGAACTTTGAATGTTTCCTGGCTCAATGCATTTTTTAATATACTGGATCATTTGCATTAGTGTCTCTGTTCACCTTATATTTCATGAGTAAGTAAATTGTGGAAGGTTAACCTCTTCTATAAAAAAATAGGACTTTATGTGGAAGTCAATATTGGCACAGTCTGGAGAAGAACTCTGTCTCAGCTGTCAGAGTGAATGTTTTGTCTGGCCTGCATTGCAATACTTTTGGTTTTACTCAGTCTTTCTTTCCTTTTATTTATTTTTCCTTTTTTTTTTTTTTTTTTAACCCTAAAGCTAAAAAAGGAAATTTAATAAACTAACATTAGCATCAAATTCTCTAAATTGCCAAGTCATGCTCTGGCTGGCTTTTCCCCCATGCTGTGCACCACGGTGAACATTTATGCTTACACCACGTCCCTTCTTGAGTAATTTATAGCATTTAAAAGCTCAGTTGATCTTGTGGGCTGCTTGGTTCCTTGGTGCTTAAGTGGACTCTTGGCTCTGAGGCAGTGGCTCCAGTCTAGCAGGCAGCAGTGCCCCCTCAGTGTTTGATTGCTCCCCTACTCATCCAAGGACATAACTAGCAGTATGAAAGATTTCTCCCAAGACTGATGCACACAATTAACTGAATTGCTTCAACAGGGTGTAGATAGGATAGATTTAAAGTGGAACCTGTTACTGTGCCAGTGGCTGGATGAGGATCCTGCTGTGCCAGTCACAGGGGAAGAAAATCCTTCTCTGCCAGTTCCCAGTGAAGGAGTTCTTGCTGTGACAGCAGATCCAGCTCACACGCTTGATATAATGCCCTCAATTACTATATCTTTGTAATTATCATCCCTGTCTGATAAGTCTTGTGGAAACTATCAGATCTTGAGTAGAGGATCTGGGAGACTTGTAAGAATATAATGTCTTGAATTGATCTGTCTGTTTAATGTTTCATCGCTCTGCCACCGATTGATCATTCTTTGAATAAAATGATAGCAGAGCTGTATGCCAACACTTGTGATTCATTTTCACTTAGCTAATCAAAATGTTGTTTCACAAGACCCTGATGATGTTCAGGATGCCTTTTAGGAGGTATTACCTTACACCAAGCTGGCTGACTCAGGTGGTCTTTTTCTTATAATGTTACCAGACCGAGCCCCATGATTTATGAGGCATTCCTCTAGCAAGTTCCTACAAGGGTGCAGAATGTTTTGATTAAAAAGTTTATCAGCTAGAGAGAAATCATAGCAAATATGTTTTTTTTTCTAGTTGAAGGAACTGCAACATCCCCACATATCCTGGATCAATTGCTGAACATTTTCACTTTTTATATGAAACTTAAGGATTATTTGAAGTTTTCTGCCAGGTCTCCACAGAACACCCATTCATCCTTAGCCAGACAAGCCAAGCATCTGTTTTCACTCTATCTCACACTGAACCCATAATGCTGAGATTCAGACACTGACTTGTTTTTAGGAGGGCTTCTTTTAGCAATGTGAAAAAAATGCAGAGAAAACTTCTTGCTGCTTCTGTAGTCCTGACCTGTGTTTGTGTTTGTAGCTGAGCTTTGAAAGCACGCACCCATCAGCCAGGGAAGTGACTCTTACTTTTTTATGAATGCTAGTTTTTCTTTTTACTGCTGTAATCCTGATGAGTTAAACAGTGTAATACAGTTTGATGTTTGCTGTAGCAATGAAGTGGTAAGTAAAAATCACCTCTAGGAAGAATTAAGCACTGAAGTAGAATGAAGCAATGAGTCAGGATACTCTAATGTAGTTAAGAGACTGTAGTTTTCAGACTACAGTTGTAGGCAAGTATTTCATAGGCCTTAGGGACACTGGTGAATTTTACCCAGAAAACAAAGCCTTTTCCCACAGGTTTATGTCTGGTATAATTATGTTCTAAACTTCTGGCTTTTTTTTTTTTTTAATATTTTGTGAGCCTCAGTAGCAGTAGCACTAGAAAAAATTTTCTCTGTAGCACTGAACACTGTCTGCCTACAGCAAAGGCAAAGTTCATAAAGGAGACAGAAAGCACAGAGCCCCTGTTAACCTTCTGAGAAGGAAGGTGTGTTTGTATGCACCAAGAAAGCAATCTTTTTTTGCCTTAGGTCTTTGTACAGTCTCCTATGATTTCCTTCTAAAGAGAGGAGACACCACTGTAGTCATTTTGTAACTATCATCAGCTTTAAAAAGGCTGTAGAAGCATCTGGCAGGGCCAGAGTTGTGATTCATCATGTCAGCCACCACCTTGCCCATTATTTTTTAAGAACAGATTTAAGCAGCCTCTCAAACACTGACAGGTTGGATAGAAGCCTAACTCAATGGCTGGTGGCTGGAAAGGCCACTGGAGAATGTCCTGCAAAGTGATCAATAATCCACATCAGTTTTTTGGGGTTTGGTTTAGTTTGGGGGTTTATTTTTGTGAGTGTTGTTTTCCTGGTTTGTTTGCTCTTTTTTTTTGACTTTTTTTTTTTTTTTTTAATTAACAGTGTAATTATGAACTTTGGAAAAACCAGCATTTCCCTAAGTCCAGGGATTCACCCGTATTTTCAAGTGTGATTTCAAATATTAATGCCTTTCCCACAGACCATTATGCCAGGCCTCTAACCACTTGTCTTTGCTTTCCACAGCATTGATGGCCCTTTGAGTTAGTGATGCTTGTGCAATTCCAGATGAGAGCTCCCAGAGCTCACGTGGTACCACTTCCTCCTGATTAAGCAGAACAAGTGAGCACCTGATTGACTTTTGCCATAAATGCTGACATTCTGCAGCCAAAGGGGAAAGGGAGGGGAAAAAAAACCCCCTTTTGATAGTGTTTTTAAAGCACACAGGCCATTTTCAGCAAGGATTTCCATTTCAAGAGATTTGTTAGTGTAGTCTTGGATTAGTGTATGCATCGAAAGCTTTACTTAGGAAGATTTTCATCCTTTGAGGCACACACATACCAAAGCTCTTTGTTGTTCTGAATCCATGATTATGTGCTGAATAATGAATATTTTTAAAAGCTTTATGCAGCCACTCTGTGATACCTTGACAATTTCAGCCAATCTCACTCTTTTTTTTTTTCTTTTGACATTTGCTAACATAAAACTTTTAGCAAAGACTTTTATCAATTTAGAAGTTCTTCAGTGCCAGGCAACCGATTTGCTGAGATGCTGATTTAAAAAAAAATGAAAGGTATCTTATGTTGATTTTGTTTTAGAACAAGCTGACAAGCTGCAATTGAGGTTAATTGACCTTTATAATGGATACACAGGACAGTGCTAAAGCTGTATACATAAACTGCAAGTTTATTTGATAGCAAATTGTGTTAATTGACATTCATTGTGCATCTTTCTGTTGTTTATTGCTAGTTGCTCATGTGAATAGTTTGTTGATATTATAGATAGGACAAACATTTGCTTCAGATAAATAGGATTTTCAGTTGAATAGGTTTTAATTAAATGATCCCCTGTATTCAATTTTGAAACTATGAAGTACTGCACAGTATGTACCTGAACCTCTTATCTAGGATCTTATATTGTTGAATCATGTCTCACACAAATTCATTTATTTTTGTCAAATAATGCCTAATTTCTCTGCCAGTTGGGCAAGATTTAGGTATTTTGCCAGAGGAAACAACAAAATTGCAGTGTTGGAGAGACTGAATTTGTGCAAGAATTATAGGTGACTAGTCTGCACAGCTCCTGTTCTGCTGGACACTCAGCCATCATGTTCACAGACCTCACTAAACAGCTGTAGGGCTGACCCATAGTCAGCTATAGTCTTCATGCTTTTCACAACATACAAAGTTTCTCATACCTTATCTAAGTCTTAAATACATCTACAAATTCAGTCCAAATCAGTCAATTTTCTTTTTTGTTTTTTTTCTCCCAACAAAATGAAACTGTAGCTGACAAAGTCACTTCTCTGGTCACACAGCCCCTTCCACTGATGATGGCTTTCCATCCACTCTGCAAGCAAAATGAAAAAGCAGCCCCTCCAAAGCCTTTTCTAGGTCACAAAGCATGTTTTTCTTAACCAAGTTAAATAAGAAAAGACTGCTATTACATTTTGTCTGAAAAATAAAGCAGAACTTAGACAGGTAGATGTCCTGCAGGCATGTACATACAATTGAGTGGTGCACAGCTATTAGTTAGCTGTTATGATCTTTTAGCTCCTTCTGATACTTCAGCACTCTCTTGAAATAGCCATGTAGCTCAAAACATCAATAAGGAGGTATTTGCTGTATATTTTTTACCAAAGAGACATTTAAAGAGAAATAACTGTTCTTGAGTAAGTTACATTTTATTTTAATATACCCGTGTAAATAATGATAGTCATTCACATCTTATTTTGGAGATGAGAGCAAACTTAGGAGGCAAAGTTGTTAGGTAATAATACACAGAGAGATTTCTTTAAAAGAGTGCAAGTTCCTCGGGTTTGCTGTATTCATTTTTCTCTAAAGTGTTTTCTTCCTCACATGAGTGGCTTTCTATTTCCACTTCTTTTACATTTGCAGTCTCTAAAGTCTAAGGTTATTGCCAACAGTATTCTGAGAAGTGCCTTCCCTGGAGGATTTTGTTTTTGATAGGCAGCAAGGGACTGCTCTCAAACAGGATGGTGAACATTTTAGAGAGATTTGTGATATCATGTGCATCACAGGCATAAAGACCTTGTTTCTTTTCACAGAATAGTGGCAAAAAGCTGGGACCTGATTTTCAGCTCTGGCTGAGCTAACCAGCTGCAGGAGCAGTCACTGAGACCTGCACTGGGTACTGAGCATCAGAGCAAAGCAGGTCAGTGTTGTCTGGATGAAGTGTTTCAGAATATGGGAATAGGATCAGCACAGGCTGTCTGTCCTGGTGGCAGAGTTTACACTGCATGCAAACTCCACCCCAAGTCACTGAGTAACCCCCAACACTTCTGTGTTTGTTTGCATTCAGGGTATCTGTGAATCACACAGTCTGGTTCCTTCTTCAGGAAAGCTGAGGCTTGGGAATGACTCAGGTTGAAGCCCTCCCATGCCCTCCCTCAGCCATATGGACATGAGTGGCAGCCAAAGGTGTCAATCAGCTTGGCTACAGTCTGTCAAAATTACCTGATGGCCCTGCACAGTCCTGACTTGTCTCCATGTGCTGAGTTGCACGACATGGCTACACCTTTGATGTTGCACCCTAAAAATCCTGTTCATGGGACTCAGCACGAGAGGTCCTCCAGAGAAATATTCCAGATTGGCTTAGGGAAAGGTCCTTAGAAGCTGGGCATATGTGTGCTCTGCCCAGGAAACATGCACTTTGTGGGACACTGGCCAGGCTTAAATTAAGCAACCAAGGTATGTGAACTGTCAAGGAACACCACTTGCCCTCCAGCCCTTTTGTCCCTCATTTGTGTATGACTTCTTGGCACAGGCAGATTTTCTGTGCAACTGCTGTCAGCAGACAGTTCTCGTGCCTAGCAGAGATTTCTGAGCATGTCAGACCTAATTCTGCCGAGCCACAAAAAATAAAGTGATCCTCTCTGACCCTCCAAGCCTACCATGGGCCTCCTCCCACCTGTGTCCTCCTTCTAGAGAATATGTATTTCCCTGAATATGTCATTCATGTTCATTGCAGTGACTGCTCTTTATGCATGCATGATGCAGCTCTGTAGATTGAACATCTGTGTTTCCCTGAATTTTTTACTGTTCTCCAGCCCTTTTTGCCCATGTGTGGCATTTGGTGGTCTTTCCCATCCAGGAGAAAATAGAAGGTTTGAAACCACTTTGATTGGCTTTGCAGTGAACAGACCAGCCCTTCCTCTAGGATCAGTTAATCATAGAATCATAGAATTATAGAACCATAGAATGCTTTGGGTCGAAAGGAACCTTACAGCTCATCTATTCCAATGCCCTTCCATGGGCAGGGACACCTTTCAGAGGGCCAGCTTGCTCAGAGCTCCATCCAACCTGGCTTTAAACACTCCCAGGGATGGGGCATCCTCTGCTTCTCTGAGCATTCTCTGAGCATTCCTGTCTGCTCATCACAAATAATTTTTTCCTAATCTCTAATCTAAACCTACTCTCTGTCAGTTTGAAGCCATCCCCCCTTGTCCTGTCACTCCAAGCCCTTGTAAATAGTCCCTCTCCATCTTTCCTGTGGGCTCCCTTCAGGTACTAAAAGGCCACAATTAGGTCACTCCAAAGCCATTTCTTCTCCAGCCTGAAGGATCCCAATTCTCTCAGCCTTTCCTCACAGCAGAGCTGCTCCAGCTCTCTGATCATCTTGGTGGCCTCCTCTGGCCTGGCTCCAACAGGTCCTTCCTGTGCTGGGAACCCCAAAACTGGATTCAGTTTAAGGGTTGTCAACCTGCAGCAAGGATTCCTGCCTGTGTCAGTCTTCTGGCCAGTCCTCAGGAAATCACAGGCAGATGAGGAGCTGCAGTCTGGTGGTTTCATCAAATAATACTGGTGACATACAAAATGAATGCTCCATACAGCCATTTATAGCCTCCTCCATGTTCTCCTCAGTTGTAGGCAAAAATCTGCTCATTGCCTGCCAGGAACTAAGGCTCAGGGACACAAATAAACATCTCATGCAGGAATTCTTAAACCAAAGGGATGTACTTGTACCATCCTAAGTCACCTATTCCTGGACCTGCACAAAGATTGTCATTGCACAAAGCAGTCCTACAACATACACAGCCTGCAGACAGAGCATGATGCAAATAATCTATTCAGAAGCTAACATAGCCCAAAACCTCATCTTGGAGCTGTGAAAAAGGCAGAGTGCTTGGCGTGCTGTTGCTAGACATGTTGAGACTGCTTCTCTCTGACGTGACAAAAGGCTCAGGCATCTGTGACACTGTGACTCAGTTGCACACCTGCCATCAAAGCTGTCTTAGGACAGAAACCAAGCTGCCATCGCGATCCAAGGCTCTGGATCAGATCTTCCCTAACCTGTTGACCACGGAACTGTGTGTGTTTGTGTGGGCAGAAAGAACTGTACTGGCCTTGACTTGATGAAAAGCTGAGTTCCAGGCAAGGGGCAGGTTGTACTCATCTTGTGAACACTGTGACATCTACAAACTGGCCTGTCTGTTTCACAGCACCCATTTATTCTTGCAATATTGCCTTGTTACCAGCCTTCTCTACAAATGGGTCTACCAGTGTGATGCAGCTCCATGACAATGCCAGAAATTATTTCAATTGACTCTGTGTGGGAGAAAGTGCTACAGGATAAAGGCACCCTTTATGTCACAGCTGATGAGCTGTGGGCTTCCGCACATCACAGACCAGACACTCAGGGGTAGAACTGGTGAGGTTTGGGATGGAAAACTGAGTGCTAAGGTGGGTGGAAAATTGGCTGGGCTCAGGGTTGTGTGAGTGCTGTGAAGTCCAGCTGGCAGCCTGCAGTTGGTTGGGTCCCTCAGAGATTAATCTTGTCCGGAATTTCCACAGAACTACACACTCTCTTCTTTATGCTTCCTGTGCTCATGGGCACCTCAACAAAATGACAGCAAGCTCCTCCTTGCTGGTAACCCCTATGCTGCTGCATTCATGCACTCTGACTTTTAGAAGTGCTGTTACAAATCCTGGATGGCAGGATGCCTTCTCCCAGGATCTGCAGGCTAGTCTACATGGATCGTAGGGCTGTGGCCTGGCACTCAGCTCCTCTCTTTGATGGCAGAGCAGCCCTCCTTTAATGTGATGCCAGCTGTGGATGGCAGTCATGTGGGGCTGAGCCTGGGGCAGCACTGCTTAACGCTGCTAACTTTGACCAGAGATGGTTTTGCTTTGGGAAGGAGGAGTCCTGCCACCACCTGAATTTTTGTGGGGGTCACCCCACAAAGTCTTTCTGAGTTGTGGCTTTCTGCTGTGGGCAGCAGCAGCTGCACACGTGGCAGTAGTCAGCCCGGGGGGAGGCTGCTGCACCTGCACCACAGCCCTGT
>VWYE01006379.1:0-10771 GCA_013398995.1 Alaudala cheleensis
ACACGGCTCTGGGAGTGCCTACACGCATGGCAGGACTCACACAGCAGCAGCAGCTGCAGCCCAGCCCTTGCTTTGCCTTGGCCTTCCAACCCAAAAGAGGCAGAGTCCACATCTGCTGCTGGAACAGAAGCACCTCTCGCATGCCCCTCCCTGCATGGGACACTTTGCCTTCCGTGGCAATTCTCCAAACACTTTTCTCTTACTTCCCATCAAACAAAGCCTGTTAGAAACCCCAAAGCTTCCATTTCCTCACTACAAATGTCCCCACCTGCAGGAGGAATTCTTCCCAGGAAAACGAGAACCCAAACTTGGCCAGCACAGGCTCACATCTCTCATCCTTACTCAGGGAGGAGACTTTTTCATTCCTCTTTTTTCAGAAATCTTGCTTTACCAAGCAAATCCTTCCCTGTCCATTCACAGCTGAATTGAAGAATGCTTTGCTTCTCACCCATGCGACAACATTCAAAAGTTCTCAATCCAGCCCCTTTTGTCCCTGTCCAATGGAGTTACCTGAGCAGGGAGAGACCTTTCAGGCAGGGATGGTGAAAGCATCTCCTCCAGTGTCTCAAGCACAAGGTCCAGATCCAGTGGCAGCAATTCCTCTTCCCCAGGAGTATTCCATACCCATCTGGGGGCTGTCCATGCTGCATAACCAGCAATGCCAGCTGGAGCACTGGGGGCTGAAGTGCCCAGGGTGGCTGCAAGAATCCAAACACATGGGTCAGGCTCCAGAATGTGGCTTTGGGGTGCAGAGCTCTATTGCTCCCTTGGATCAAACATCACAGGAAGCACACAACAACCTCAATTCCAGAAATGTATTCAAACTTCACAGGGAATTAGAAAAATTAGTTCTTCCTCTTAAAAAATATTTATCCTAATTGATGTGTACATAGATTAAAGTATAGATTGTAAAACTGATATAGACAAGCACGCACAAACACTTTATAATCAAAGCCTTTTCTATCTCCCCAGTAGCTTTTAGATTTGACTTCTGAGTTTCTCATCAGGAGAAATGAAAGAAAGTGGATTCATCCAGGAAGAACCCAGATCTGCAGACACATATGCTGAAATTTAACTGGGAATTTATTCTAAAAAACACCTTGTGGGTGCGTCCGACTTCTACAGCTGCAGCTGTTCTGAAGCACACAGAGCTCATTTTAATGGCACTGCTTGATTTGCAGGATAGACAGTCTACAGCTGCAACATCCTATCACTGTCTAGTTTGGCATAATTAAAAGAAAGAGGGGAGTTCACCTGAGACTGACCAGTTGTCAGGCAGTATTTTTCACCTTGCCCTTGCACCTCAGTAGAGAGGCTGTCTGGAAAATGTCCAGAACACCCTCCAAATTTGCAGGAAGGACAGGAAAGGCAGACAGAGAATCTTTCTGTTTTCAAGGGCCCTCTTCATAGAGAACTTCACAGTTTCTACCTGATTCTCACTTGAGATCTACCTTTGACAGAACACTGCAGGAAAACACTTCAAATGGTCACTTTCCAGGGCTCATTTGAGAAGCAAGGCTAGAAACTCTTTCCTTACCTGATGGGTCGACGGTTGACAATTGCTGCTCTGAAGATGTGCAGCTGCTGCTCTCTGTAGAGGCCATGGAAGTACTGTGATGGTCTACAGGAACTAGTGGAACGATGAGCTCAGGGTGGCATTTAAGGTCCATGTGAACCAGTGGAATGATGAGCTCACGCTTGAGCTGAGATTTGCGTGTGCCTGGTTCCTCTGATGAAACCTCAAGAAGTCCAGATGTGGCAAACTCTTTCTTGGGAGATGCTAGGGAAACCTCAGACTCCTGAAGACCTGGACTTTGCCTGAAAGGGCCTGGAGGCCTCAGGTGAGGCAGCACCAAGGTTCTGGTACAAGAGTGCTGTGTAGCAGTGAAGGAAGAAGAAAGGAAGCAAAGGGAAGGCTGAGTCACTATTGACCTTCGGGTGTGTTTCCCTTGGCAGCAGGGAAAAAACAGCTCTCATCTTCCCAAGCAGGGTGAGAAAAAGAAAAACAAACTCCATGTTCTGGGGCTATTCAACAAGCACTTCCTTGTCCACTTAGCTCTCCCCTATTTGTTCAACTGCCTGGGAAAACTGTCCTGCTGCCATTCCTTGCCATTGCAGGAGGCAACTCCCAGAAACTCAACTGCAGCCAGATTTTTCAGTGTAAACAAAGGTGATCTTGCAATGATCAGTGCTTAGTGTCACTTGTTCTTTTTATTTTAAATTCTCTCTTGAACTGGAAACAGTTTTCATAGCTTGAAAAAATAGACCTATTTCTTCCATCTCTTTTAATTAATGCCCTTTTAAAATGCCTTCATATAATTTAACCATGAAGGCTCATATGAGTATGTTTAGTGGTATGGCAGAAGCTCATCCCATACACGCAATGGATATTCTCCTTACGTCCAGCTTGTCTTGAGTTCCAGGTGACACTGCCTTCTCTTGTCCTCCTTCCAGGTCCCTTTGTGAGGAGCCCAGCCCTGTCACTTCAGTTGCTGCCCTGTGGGTGACATGCTGAAATAAGAATCACATTCTGGATTAGTCTTTTGGACTGAGTGTTTTAAAGATGNCAGCGCGGGTGTGGCAGCTCTCGGGGCGGGCGGGCAGGGCGGGGCAGGGCGAGGCAAGGTGCAAATCCTTCCTTTCTCTGGCTGCAGTTATTAAGCCTTTGCTTTTCACCAAAACCCCAAAGCACCAAGGCAAGTCCTGGAGCTTTCAGAAAGGGGTTCAAACTGAGGAATCCCGTGGGAAATCATCCTTATTTTTCCAGTTAAAGCAAAATTACTTTGTGTTCTGCATAGCTGAAGGGAGGGAAAAGATGTAGACTGAGTAGCTTCACTATTTTGGCTGGGGTTGTAAACAGAATTCCCCACTTCAAAGCAGACAGGTCAAACGGGAAAAGGGAAAATGGTGAAAAGGAGAGAATTGAAGACATTCTTTTTGCCCGTTTTACAGCCACCTGGCTGGTTCTTTCTCACTGTGTTCAGAAAATTTGGCACATTTCTCATTTTTGGAGGTAGAAGCAGCAACAGGAAGGGGCAGCAATTTTGTCAGCATTTTCATCAAAGCTAAAATCCTTCCCCCTGGAAGGATGTTGCTTTACACAAGGGATTAATCATCTACAGTTATAGTGAACTCATGCTGGTGTCTTCACATTTTTATTTCCTCAGTAATAATTTCTTCTCTCTTTTTCCCCAATCAGGGGAGAGTTAAAATGTAAAATCTCTCCTGCAACCAGGTCTTTTCAATGTAAACTAACAAAGGGGATCTTGCAATGATCAGTGCTTAGTGTCACTTGTTCTTTTTATTTTAAAGTCTCTCTTGAACTGGAAACCATTTTCATAGCATGAAAAAATAGACCTATTTCTTCCATCTCTTTTAATTAATGCCCTTTTAAAATGTCTTCATATAATTTAACCATGAGGGCTCATATGAGTATGTTTAGTGGTATGGCAAAAGCTCATCCCATACACGCAATGGATATTCTCCTTACGTCCAGCTTGTCTTGAGTTCCAGGTGACACTGCCTTCTCTTGTCCTCCTTCCAGGTCCCTTTGTGAGGAGCCCAGCCCTATCACTTCAGTTCCTGCCCTGTGGGTGACATGCTGACACAAAGATCACATTCTGGAGCAGTCTTTTGGACTGAGTGTTTTAAAGATGCCCTGTCATCTCTTCCTCTGTGTGCTGGCTTTCTGATGAAAAACTGAAATCCACTACTTAAAAAACGTGTTTCCAATTCATCTTAAATAGCTTAAAACAAAACCTGAATTATGAATGATCCACCTTCGTGGGATGGGGTTTGTCTTCCTTTAAACAGAGTGTAACAATGCTCAAAAAATTATCCCAGCAACTGAATTACAATGAAATTTCTAATGAATAGGCAAAAAGGAGAAGACAGGAGTTCAGAAAAGAAGAGACATCTTTCTTTATGTTTCATGGCCCTTATTTCCCACGTCTGTCTATGTGCTGCTTAATCCAAAAAATCCTCTTTTTGAAGACCTCCTTTGTAAACTCTGTGTATCAAGAGAAACACATGAATGCTGGCCCTGTGCTTTACTAGAGCTGAGGAAACAGGTGGCTGAAAAGTGGATTTTCCCTGTTTAATCACACCTGTAGTACAGTTATGGTTATATGGACTTTTCCAAAGTACTCTGTGGCTAAGAATGAGAAGTTACCCTTATCTGTGTTTAAAGGATACTGACACTTAAAAAGGAATGTACTTATCTTGTGTCTCCAGCATGACTCTTCTCCAGTTTTCCACAGTACTGGTAGAATTTAATGTCAGTTAAAAATACCACAAGGTAAATATTACATTTCAATGTTTGGGCCAAAAATTGTTTTAAAGATTACCAAGATAAAAGGTTGTTAATTTTTAGAAAAAAAAAAATCCTTGAAACTGTATATGGTTTTAAATTAAGATTTTTTTTTAATTACTTCTTTCCCCTTTAAAAATAATTTGCAAAGAACATAATGTACAGGCCTGATCACTGTAAGTATTATTGTTCCATATCAGTCCTTTTTCCCTACACAACACTGTAACTTTTGAATCACAATTTTTACCACTTTGAAAATGCAATTTTAGTGTTTTTCTTACTGGTGAATACTTACCGGTTCCAAGTTAAAGGACAGTTCTGGAAGTGAAATATGCTTTATGTAAATATACTTTTTTCACTAGTCTCTTGGTATTACATGCAACAAGGGCAACATTAGAAATTATTAATATTTTCAGTATATCTGCTATACATTAGTGTCTGTTTTAGCTAAAACTGTCCTGTGTGCTCTACTGCTAGCATGTAAGTTCTCCTTGCAGTGTAGGAAGATACAATTTTCACTTTCTGATTTGCACACAGCTATGTCACTTGCCTTCACCTTTTCATCTTAGATGCTTAGACATCTGTTTTTCCTCCAACACCTGAGATAGCAGTATCCATTAAGGTGATGTAGGTATGGTTGGCATGCAGCACCCAAACTGTTCCTGATCTTCTGGGAACTAACAGCTGGTCCTGAATCCATGCTTTATTTCTACACAGTTCTTGTGGCAAAGGTTATTCTGCTGATGTTTTAGGTTACTTGATCTAACCACAGTACTGTGAACAGTAAAAGCTGAAGAAATAAATGTATATTTTTCTGACTAATTTACCTGGAGTCTGTATTTGGACTTAAATGAATGATGAAAGTGAGAAATCCCTGGCAAACCAATTCCTAGAAAACAAGTAATAAGTCATTGAATTTAGCATATATTTCATAGATTCCTTGGCTACAAAATGGGAAAGAGAATTTTATTTTCATCCTTTTCTTCCTTCTTACAGGTGTGGTCTTAATCTAGAATGGGAAGATTTAGACTCCAATTTTTACTTTTAGATAACTAAAAATATTTGCATAGGAGGTAGAATCCCATCAGACAAAGGCAATCTTTCTGCAACACCAGATACAGAGTAGCCATACCAGTCCGGGGAATTCAAAACACCTGAATCTCTGGACTTTAGAGTGTAAGAAGAGAGAACATAAAGTTTCCATTTTCAATAATAATTGCATCACATTCTGCTGCTGTCACAGGTAGTTTAGTCATTGCCTTAGGTAGCTCAGAAGTGATTTTGGAATACTGCTCTTGGACTTTAAATGGTATGGACTATTCCTCATCCAGACATGTGGCTGTGAGCCTGTGTGTTTATCAGACACACAAAATGAGAGAGAGCTCTTGGTGTTTAGGTGCCCTCTTGCATTCTTCTGCTTGCTGGAAAAACTTCTTGCCAAGCAATGGAAGATACATCTCCCTCTTCTTGTTCGGGAATATCAGCTTGGCCAGCTGTATCTTGCAGCTGATGTCAAGGGAAATACTGGGGACCTGGACATTTCATAGACTCAAAACCTCATCTCATATATTTGCTGTGTATTTCAGTAAAGAATGTCTTCTTATAAGAGGAACTTGAAGACATTCTTGACCTAAGCCAAAGCAAAAGATTGAAAAAAAAAAAAAGCATTTGTTGCCAGTATTTAGGATAAAGAAAACGCAAATATTTGCAAAAGGCTTAAGTGAAGAAATGAAGAAACAAAGCAAAGTTTACTCTATTAAAGCTAGGAAGGAAAGTCTGCCTCCTTATGCATTCCAACTGCTTTCCAGGTGTGCACCTGCCAGGGATTTTACCTTTCTGTATACTGTNGTGTGCACCTGCCAGGGATTTTACCTTTCTGTATACTGTAGGTCTCAGATTAAACTATAAACTGACAAACCAAACCAAGCTAACCAACCAAACAAAAAAATTCCACAAAAATTTCCAACCCCAAACTAAACTAAACTAACAAAAAAAAAAACCCCAAACACCAAACCCCCCAATGAAAGAAATCAAAAGTAGGTGGGGAATCTTGTTTCCTAATGTCTCTCTTTTGACACAAGACAGTTTAGACCTCTTTTCAAACATAAAAGAAAAACATACATTGTAGGTAGCAAGATTCAATTCTCACTTGAACAAATAAGAAAGAAGGATGTTTTAGTGTGGTGAGAATTTGACCCTTACTCTTTAGCAAAATAATTGGTACTTTACTTTCCTGAAACATCACTTCTAGATATGGTATTGTAGTCAGTACTGAGTCAGTCAAATAGTAGCTCCTTGCCTGCTGATGAATACAATCATAATTCTCAGGATATTTTGGTGTGTGGAGGTAAACAGGTGAAAAGGGGCACAAGCCATTTCCTCTAATTCCTGCTGTTTTTGGGAACAGATATGGGCTTTGGGGATGTTTGTTAAAACAAATGTTTGTTTTGTCCAGCATTCAGAGGTCTGAGGCACACTCAGCACTCCCTGGCACCAGCTGGTGGACTGTGTGCTTCTGTAAAGCCAACACACAAAATTACCACTGTTATGGTAAGTTGACAACAATGACATTGTTTTTGAATTAAGCAAATTTATTGGGCGAAGTTCTTTTGATGACAGAATGTAATTTTTTTTTTTTTGAAACAGCAAGCAAATGATGGAAATTGCAATTAAATGTTTCTGTTTTAGGTAAACTAGAATGCAAGGGTGATTGTTTAATTCTGAGATTTAGACCTTAATTGTATTTGTGCTGGACAAACAATAGGATATACCATGACAAGGAGAAAGAGGTGAAAATGCTTTGAGAAAGGAGACACATGAGCCATCTTACCATGAAAAGCAGAGCCCATGGTTGCTGGGGTCTCACATGGGCCCAGCTTTCTGCCACATGGCCAATCTGTTTCTGATTCTGAAACCAGTGGAGAGCAATAACCATCCTCACTTAAGTAGTGGAAAAGGGAACATGCTTGCTTGGGTAAATTGATGTTTTTGTAGTAAATCTTTGTCTGACCATGAAAGAATAAGGAAAAGGACAAAAATTTTATAACACCATTTGAAAGAGGTGGGGGAAAAAAGGATGGATAATGGAGTTGTTTTCTTCCTCTGGTCTGAAATCAACACAATAGTTTTCAAAGTTCAAACCTGAAATAACTGTCATTCTGGATAGTTTAATTCCTTTAAATCAGTTTTATTTATTAGCATCAATACCTTGAACTAACAACAGTTATTCCAAATGCTTTTGGGTGTCTGGGCTGCCTGGGCAGGACATACTCTTGCTACACAGCTGAGCACTACCACTGTGGTGCTTGATGGACAACTCTCTCTTCTTGGCCCTTCCTTCTGCAGAATTTTTGGAAATTCATCAAATTCTTACCATTTGAGAGCATGGTACACTGTGACTCATAATGCTGAGGCTTGTGCTGCTGTGCTGGATTTGCTTGCACAGATGGAAACCTCCAATCTGAAGTGTGTGAAGCTGTGGCAAGGGCTCGAGCCTCTGGGGATTGTGTGTTCCCTCCAGCCAGGTTGGATGGGTACCCAAAAGCTCCTTAGGCCAGCAACAGTGTGGTGGAGAGCAAAGCAATTCTCTTCATTAGCTGTGCATAAGGCTCACTCTGGCAGCAATCCAGCTCTTCCTCCATGTCTCCCCCAGGTGCCAATCATTGTTAAGTTCATCCACCGGTGGCTTGTGTCCAACAAGGATGTGTCTTCTGAGCACAGTCCCTTCTAGAGCTGACCCATGCACACCCCAGTGATGTGGTTGTGACCCTCCTGTGCTGTGCCCCATCATATGAAAGGTATGGGGCCCATCTCCCTTTAGAGCTCATCACTCTGCAGACTCCATCCCATGTAAGCTGTCAGACTGATGGAGAGTTCCTGGATCCTGTGGCTGCTTCATTTCCCAGCAGTGGCATATCAGTCCCAGAGCCTGCTGCCATGCTCCCTCACTGGCCCTCAAGACTCTGTCTCTTGGCCACCTGCCCACTGGCAGGGACAGTATCACTGGGTGGCGCCAGTGAGAGGCTGTGGGCAGAGGCAGGACTGGAGGCCACAGTATTGTGGCTGAGACCCCACTGACAGAGAGCTCTGGGCCTGCAGGGCTGCTCTGACCATATGGAAAGGGCTCATCTCCTCGAGCAGGACTGCAAAGATGGTGCTGTCGGAGTTGCCCTGCATTCTGGAGGACAGGCCAAAGCACAGCACATGCACCTCTGATGGGGACAGAAAACAAGTCTTTGCCCTGGCAGTGAGTTTCTCCCCAGGTATTTTTTTGCCTCCAGGATCACTGTTCAGTGTTGTCCCGTTTAGGACATGACNTCCTCCCTCACTTCTGCATCTCTCTGCCTCAGGTGCACTAGAAGCCTGGGCTGGTTCAGGGACAGCCAGGCCAGTGCTTCCATGGCCCAGAGCAATGCTCAAGCATGGACTCTGGGTGTTTTGGTTTTCACAGGCAACTAAGGCACTGTGGGAGATCGTCCATCTACCCTTGTCCACAGAGGCATCGATAGTGGCCCCCTCCCTCTTTGTGGCTCTGCTGGTCCAAGTTTTCTGCAGCACGGAGGAGATGCCAGCAGACATCAGTGTACTGTGGAGGAGATGGCAGAAAAGAGAGCAGTTTCCCGCCAACCCCAGGTGTTCCATCTCAATCTTTCTGTCTCTCCCATGCTCCTGGACCTTGGCCAGGGCTCTCTCCATGACCTGAGCTTTGCTCTGCACACAGGTTTGTAGTGCTGACAGTGAAAGCACTGCTCTGCCCTCTGTGGCTTGAGGATGTGGTGTTGGTGGTCGAACGTAAGAGAAGCTGGGAGACACTTCTCAACAGTGACACCCACCACTTTGCAGTGGGTCTGTTGGCCAGGTGAGAGCCTCCTTCTCCTTGCTGTCCCATCATTTTTTGCCCTGCAGATGGGGCAGCCCACACTGTCACCAAGGGATGGCCCAGCAGACAAAAAGGCTCAGAGAAGCAGATGCACAGGAGCAGCCACCTCCCAGAGTGTCAGCATTGCCTCCTGGGGCCCCTTGGGTGATGGCACAGAGCAGGGGAGGCTGTGCACATGGCCCCACTGAGGGCAGCCTGCTGGGGCAGGGCAGGTTGCACTGAGGGCCAGTGACAGAGCCTGGGGGACACGACTCCCTGGAGGCTTTTTACAGTGTCTTAGCCAAAAGCAGCCTGCTGATGTTGGGCACTGCCTTTCTCTTGGTGAGTGATGGCATGAAAACACCAAGCCTGAGTGCATCGGTGTTGAGAGAGGCTTTCTCACCATGCTCAGGGTTGGTGTTACCTTCTTCCTCATGTCAGAGAGATGCACTGTGTCTCCAGGTCCTTGCATGAAATGATCACATGCTACCTGGTCATGCTGGACCAAGGTGTCCCTGGTTGCACCAGAAGCTGGAGGGAATATGCCAGGACCAGAGGCGGCTGGTTAAAAAATTCGCAGAGCAGCATCTTGCATGCTCAGCAGGGAGGAGTCATGCTGGCAGGTCCCTGCCATGGCATTCCTTGTTGAGGTGATCCTGATGGTGAGCTCTGCCTCACTGAGCTACCTCCTGACACTCTTAACTCCTGCAGCTGCAGCTGTGGGGGGAGCAGGGGCAGAGCAGAGGCTCTGCTGTGTGCCCTTGGCCCCTTGCTGCTGGGGTGACACCTTAACCTCTGTTTCCTGGCCCCCCTGGTGCCAGCCTTCACTCTTCCATCATGGCTCCTCAAGGTCAAAGGATCTGAGGCTGCCAAGGGCTGGAGGGCACAGAAAAGTGGGCAAGAGATCTGTGCAGGGCAGGAAGCCCAGGGGCTCTGCATAGCCTCTGCTGCCTTTGGGCTGAGCTGCCTGGGACCCAGCTCCTGCCCTGTGTGGTGCTTGGGTCCTGCCAGCCAGGCACCCTGTCACTGTATGATGCAACCTGTGTCTTTCAGTTCCTGCAATGCCTTGAAACAGAGGAAATGGTTGATACCATCTCATGTCAAGTTATCTGCAGAGTGACTGCAAAAAAATGCATCGACTGATGCTTAGAGGCCTCCTCGTGCTCTGCAATGTCAGATTACCCCTTTTTCTGACCCAGAAATGGGGTTCCTGAGAGGTCTTTTAAAAGATTTTATTCCATTTTCAGTCTCATGGGAAGGGTGAGATGNNNTTTTATTCCATTTTCAGTCTCATGGGAAGGGTGAGATGGTACAGATGTTACAACTCACACCATCAAAATCAGAAGCCAACTATGTCCTAATTACAATACATTATAGCTTTTGCCACACAATGCTGCTAATGCTTCTAAGCAAATAACCTAAAAATAGCTCTCATGGGTCCTACTACAATATCTTTCATAGTTCTATTTCTCCAAAATATCTAGTCTATTTGCAAAGTCATCATTTGAAACTTGTTTCTTGTTTAATTTGTCTCTCAACAATGTCTGTCCTATTCCATGGCCTTTCTAAGTCAGCATATCAAATCTCAGAGTCTGCATACAGAT
>VWYE01006381.1:0-61160 GCA_013398995.1 Alaudala cheleensis
ATTATTGTTTTTTCATTAGTACTTCCCAGTGTTTCTTTCACACCCAATAGAATCAGTAGCTGGAGCTTCATTGCATCAGAGCTTTTGTTAGGTGCACATTGAGGACACTCAGAAAACCTTTTTTCCTTAACCTTTGAAGTGATGTGCTCACAGCACATTGAGGACACTCAGAAAACCTTTTTTCCTTAACCTTTGAAGTGATGTGCTCACAGCAAAAAATCTCAGTTGGCACTAAAAGAAGAGCCCAGAAGAACTTCTGAGACCTGTCTTATGGACACCTTTCAGTGGAGGAAGACACATAGCCAGATGAGTTTCTGCACATTAGTCATGCCTACATGCTGCAGCAAAAAGCACTCCTGACAATAAATGGTGTCTGTGGGATTTTCCAGATAATGGTGAACAAGGGAAGATGGATGAAGTGTTCATGACCAGGAGTGAGCTGAGGCAGTCCATGGTTTGTGGCTCTGTAGCATTGTGCTGTGCCCTGAATACACTGAATAGGACTTGTTTGCTTCAGGCACTTCAGCACTGCATGGGAAAGCTCTGCTCGTGCTGTAATATAGCATTCAGCTTCTGCCAATTCATTTTGCTGACAAGGAACAATCCTTTTCACAGAGTGCACTCAAACAAAGTTTTATTCTTCATGCACTGAGGTGCAGGGGTTTTTTTCATTGAGACTTTATTTAAAGTGAGATCAGCTATGCCTCACACTCATTCAGATTGTGACCTGATATCCCGAGAACTCTCCCGATTTAAACTGCAGTTAACCAAGAGGTAATGGGCATGAACAAAACCCTTTCATATTGGAGGTCAGTCAGACTGTGAGCACTTCCAGAAGCTAGAGAGGATCTTGTACCCATAAAGCCAGAGGAAATGTAGACAATTTTTTTAATCTGGTAGTTGAATGCACTTTTACAGGCCTGGTGACTTTATAGCATTAGGGTTTCTACAGTCCCAGAGCAGTGAGCTCCTGGAGGTTGTCTCTGTGAGAGAGAAGTGAGATCTTCCTGCAGTAACCAGCAGCACGTGGATGACCTCTGTGGAGAGCTCAAAGGCTGCACCTCACCCCACACATCTGTGTAGCTGCCCCAAGGTGGCAGACAGAGCAACTGCTTACCCTGAGCCATTGCTACAGTTACTTTAACTAGTGTATCCACTTTTCCTTGGGAATGAAGAATGCGGCTTAAAAATACGTTAAGATACTTCTTGAGGTACTTGCACTGAGTTATAAACAGGTACAACAAACAAATGCAATGTGAGGGTACTGCACAGCTAAAATCAAGAGGGGTAAGGGTTTTCAGAGCCAGAGAAGAAGTAGTGAAGAACTGTGCCCTAGTTAAGAAAGACAGGTGCCTGCTGGGGAAAAGCCAGAGCACTCCCTTGCAATGGAGAACACAAACTTCCCCCTCCAAATTATTATAAATTTGAAATTGAGGGGCTTTCAGGCAAAAAGATGTGGGAATAGGAATAACAGATCTTTACTAGGAATATTAAAAAAAAGTGTAGTACAGAACACAAAACCAAAAAGAATACACTGACAGAGTCAGAGTATGACCTGGCACCCTGTTGGTCAGGGTGCTGGCAGCAGTCCAGTTAAGTCCTCCTGGAATGACACATGTGGTTTTTTGGGGGCAGAGGTGATCCTGTAGAAGGGTGTAATTTCCTTCCAAGGGTCCAGTGGTGATGCAATAGGTCCAGTCTCTGGGATCCAGTGGAAAAACCAGCTGCTCTGGTGGTCTGGGTCCCAGGTTTTTATCCAGGTGGGAATGCTTAGCTCCTCCTCCTGGGTGGAGCTTCTCACAATGGTATGATGTAATTCTTTCAGTCATGCAGTGAGCCTTAAATGGCTCTGTTAACAGCAGATATCTCCCTGGAGGGAGGATGGGTCATGGAAGAGATAAAGACAGTGCCCCACCTGGTTTTAATAGTTGAGCCATTAACACCTCCCCCTCCTTCCTGGAGTTAGAAGAGATAAACACCTCCCCAACTGATTCCAACAGATGATAAATAAAATACACTTTTTTTTTGTTGTTACATCTTGCAACCCAGGACAAATTGCTATTGGTTTGATAAAATTGAGGAGCAGGAGAAAAAAAAGTCAAGTTGTTTAAATATGTGGAAGCAAGATACACAACTGACTAATTGCCTGGGACCAATCCAAGAAGTCTTCAAGAAAAAGGACTCTTCTTATGCTGCACTCTAATAAAGGCCTATCTTTTCCTCTACAAGAAGTCTTCTAACCATTTCTTTTCTAAGTATTAATTTACATTTCTGGTGACATAGGAGATTAGAGTCTCAGTTACCCAGTCTTTGGTATAAATGAACAGGCCATAATTAGTGTTTACTCTGCTGAAGAGTGGATAGCATTCTTTAAATGCTGTGTATAGCGTCAGATCTTGTACCTTCTGAATTTCTGGTTGTCTCTTCCTCCTATTTTGGTGCTACAAGTACACTGGCATTTTTTCTAGTAGAAAATTACTTCAGATAGCAGGGAAAAAAACTCAGTATGTATGATAAAAGGAGGAGGGAGACATCTGGTGTTTTTCTGTAAAACTGAAGAGGGTTTTTCCCACTTATCTGGAGTTTCACCAGCATGTATTAAAATAGACTTTATCAGTCTCATCACCTTAATCTTGCAGTATTTAAGCCAAAATAGTTACAAGAAAAATGCTATTTCAGCTCATCATACACCATCAACAGCTATATAAATGAGAAATTGTGTGCAATACAAGATCCAATTTGACTGAGGACCAAAAGGTGAACTGCCTCTTATGGTGGAGTGTAGAAAATCTTGTAGAAAATTTGAATTTCCAAACTCAGTATCGGCATCCTGTCTACAATATTCCAGTTGCCTGAATGAGAAATGAACATACACCAAAAAAAGCTTGTTACACATGGCTGTGTGTTGACTTACCAGTGTCTAGTTGTAAATCTTGGAAATGTTGTGGTTTCCACTTTAACTTGTACCTTCCAGTCAAGATCTTTTAATAGAGCACAATGAGGCAGCTAACTTGAGTTGAAATAAAAATTACTGTCACTGGTGATCTTGTGTAAAATCAGCAGCCTTTTCTGTCTCATTAGGAACTGAAGACTTGGAAGTCATTGCCTTTCCCATCCGTACGTGTGGTAGTCAAGACAGTCAAAACACACAAAGTGCTTCATTAAAAACTTCTAGGGGCTCCAAGTATCAGGATTTTATTATCTATCAGTCATTAATACTTATCAGAAGGTTTCATACCCCAACACTTTGCTATTTACTAGTCTCTATCTTGTTTCCCAAATGCATCTCTAAGCAGCTCTCATGGTGTGTCCATTTATGCCAGCAGCCAGTTCTCCTTCTTCTCTCTTCCTTGTCACAGTTCCAGCTCACTACATCCTGTCCCTGGCCCAGCCACCCATCCCTCTCTGTCCCTAGGACAAAATCTTACCTTACCTGTCCCTTGCACCACCTCCTGTTCCCTGGATCTTCACAGCAGGGCAGCAGAGTTCATCTGGCTCCAACTGAAGCCCCTCCCAGCCAGCTCACTCTTTATCACCCATAGCTGGGAGAGCAAGGCTGTTCCCACTCTTGGATAATTAACACAGCTGCCACAGGATTAGCTTTAGTACCCACTCTCTTTGTTTCCTCACACTATCTTTGCCTGTCTTACCACACATATCTAATTCTAAAATTGCAGGTTAGTGCAAAGGGACTAGTTTTGTTTTCTGTTGGTGTTTGCTGCAGAGCAGTGCAGGAAGACAAAAGTGCCTGTGTTGGTTTCTGTGGTGTAGCTGTTCTGGGTTCTGTCTCAATGACATTTTGTCGAGACAGTCAAATCTGATTCTTCTGTTCCCTGAAAATGAGCACAGTGAAATGTGATCTGCCATTATCAAGCAATGGGGGTGTCTGCTTTCTATCAGGAAGTGTCAAAATTTTCAAATTTGATCAGGGACTCCAGATAAATGTCAAGAACAGAATATGAAGTTTACAATTAAGTTATTAATGGGAAAACAAAATTTTGTTCGTAATGATTACTCCACTCTGAATTCTTCCAAGTGGGAACAATTGTCTTTGTAGCTGGGCACTGAACTATTAGACTTATTCCCTGTTTGAGTGGACTTTCTTTTATCTTTGTTGATGACCATGTAATTCAGTCACTGTTCCACCTGTGATCTGACATATTACATGTTCATGACTCAGGCTTCCTCCCGTAATGCTTTGTAAAGTGTGAAGGGAAAACCAGAGGAAAGTTTACAATTACAACATTCACTGGAAAATGTCGAAATAAGAAAATTGCATAAAACAATAGCAGCTCTAATAAAATAGTGGGTCTTTTGAATGTAAACCAGCAAAGGAAATTTATATGCCTGTTTTTCATATCACAAACACCATATATATGTATATAATCTCTGGGGGTGTTTTCTTCTCCTCCCCCTTTTCCCATTAAGAATGGAGATCTGATTCAGGATGAAGTTCAGAATCTGAAATGGAGACCAGTCTTGGATTCACTCAGAAGCAGACCTACTCAAACTCCAGTTGGGCTGCTACAGGATGAAGAGTCTGGTATGCAAAGAAATCTAAATTTTTGCTTTCATTTCTGTTCCATTAAAGGGAAGATGATTTAATTCATGAGATGTGTATGATTTAGAAGGTGTAAATCCTTTGAAAAACCTCCCAATCTGTAAAATGTATCTAGGGAAGGTGAAATGGTAACTGTTTGCCACTATTCAGATACAAGCTTTCACAAGAAATCCTAGAATTTTCAAGAAACTACAGAGATGAGGACTTTGTATGTCCTGGATTAAGTATAGTATTTGGGAATGCCATGCAGCAGACAGATTTACTCTTCAGACCAAATAACATGAAAGCTTTTTTCTTGGCAGATTATATCAGGTAAATTCTTCCAACACACAAATTAATGGGAATTTTACAGCAAATTTTAATGTATGTAAATGCAGACCTGCGCTGAGTAATTTTAACCTGTGGGTTTAATCCATAAGTTTTTACGTGTCCATTGTAATGAAATGTATTTTCCATTTAGCAATGCTCTGGGAACTGGAAGCTGTGAACCCCAAATACACCTTGTTTTAGACCTCAATATTTATGGCCTTTCTATGAAGCTCAGTTTCATGTTTAACATCATGCTTGTATCTGTATCAGTGGTGATGTATGCTGCTGGCAGAGAAGGTAGTTTTGAACATACTCTGACTAAAATGTTTTTCTATTCAAAACATCTGCTCAGATGGTTTTGGATTTGTTTTTTGTGTAACTGTCTGGGAGTGACATTACATTTGTCCAGTGCTTTACCATAACAGAAGCACCAGCCTGGAGTTGTGATGGACTAAAGCAGATGGAGGAGCTACCAGAAGAACTTGTACCAGTTTGGGAATGCAGTTCCAGTGCCTTTGCACAAGTTGCTGGTCTGGCTGAGACTGAGCAGGTGAGAGGTTACTGCTGTTCTTGCTGTCTTTGTGCACAGGGAGCATGTAAAATTGGAGAGAAAATGAGTTGGTATATTTAAAGGTGAGTGTAAAAGTAGCTTTTAATCATAGCTACTACAGATGCTTTACAAGGTGAATACAGGTGTGCACTAAGAAAATAGTTGACTTACTCATACCTAATTTGTAACTTTACTCTCATTGCAAGTCACTAAATAATTTGAAAACCCCTTGTATGGAAATTTTTTTTCTCATCAGTTTGTAATCAAACATTTTGTGGATGAAGGAAAAAACAAATTATGATCAGTAATGTACTTTAGCATATATTTTTCAGTTTGAAACATTTCTCATTTGCTATCATCAGGTCACCCTTGGACCACAGAGGACAAATACTCTAGAGGATAGTTTCACTTTGCTCAGGTGTACCCCAAGTCATTGTGCAGCAGGGCTGCTTCCCCCTTGTTCTGAGCAGTTACCCAGTGATGAGACAAGTAAGGAGACCAAAGATAAAGAAACCTTTTTCCTCTTGAAGGAACATGCTATAACTCTACCAGTGGAGACATTCCCTGCTTCTGTGGTTGAAACCTTCATGAGGAAGAAGCTCCAACTGACCTTGTTTGAACCTGGAAGATGTCACATAACAGCCTTCACCAGTGAGAAGAAAGGGAGAAGTCTGAGTTTCTGTGAGACAAATACTAATCTTTGGTCTGATAGCCTTTGCATTGTTGCAAAAGGAGGATTTTATGACAGAGCTACTGAACTTCTTCATGGAAAGTTGCCTTCCACTGTGGCTGAAATTTTCACAACATCTCTAAAAGAATGCAACATGGAAAAACATGGGGGAAACAAGCGAATTCTGCCAAAAAGCATGAGTGAAAACAAATGTCTGGATAAAGATGTTGATGATAAAAAGTATCACCAAAAAATCTTTACAGGGGAAGCTAAAAGAGAAGAAATACAGCAGGACAAAGCCCAACCACAAGAGGTGACCTGTTATCTTGAGGGAAGTTCTAAAGTTTCCTACAAAACTGAATTATTCAGTCCTGGGAAGCAAGGAGGGGAGGCCAGAGAGAGTCTCCATAGCATACAGAGTGCCCAAAGTTTATTTGTTGATTTTAAAGACTTTAAAAAGTGTTTTGAAGGGAGTACTGAACAAATGGAAAAAGAAGAAAATATTTCAGAAAACTGCATCCCTGATGTGAATAGCGGATGTAATGGAGAAGACGTAATTGAAGTGGAAGAGAAAGGAAAGCAGGCTCAGAAACCAACTCACCAAACAAGCCCCTCCAGCAATATTGGCCTGAAAGAAAGGGAAGACCAGACCTTGAAACTTTGTGAATCAAATGAGAATTTCTCATGTCAAAAAAGAGCTGCTAAAAATGTGCAACATGCATACTCTCAGAGTTTTTTTTCATCAGATGGAGAGAGGTGTCCACTAAACTTGCTGTTTCCTCTGCAAGAGAGGTCTGTGTGCTTAAGCAAACTATTCCAGCCAGGGAACAGTGTTTATGAGTGTTTCTGTCGTCTGTCACCCCTGGAAGCTGGAAATGAATGTAATGTGAAAATATCTGCACTGGAAAAAGTCGTGGCTGCGTGTTCTCAGAGGATATTTCTGCTGATGCAAGAGAATGAGAATTACTCCAAAAAAGTCTTTATATTAGAACAGGAGAATGACAGATATGCTCAGATGATGTGTGCCCTGGAAGAGGAGATGGATGCTTATTTTCAATATGTTTTAGCAGTAGGTGAAGCTAGTGTTGTTTCATTCCAAAACTTACTTAATGAGAAGGAAGTTGCTGGTGGATGTTATCATAATGATACAGAAGAAAGCGCCATGATACCAGGAACATTTTTAGTTGCAACTTCTTCTAAGAATCTCTCATGTGTTGAAGAGAAAAATAGGAATTCTGAAAAAGACTCATTGACAATTGCATCAAATAAACTTCACGGGAATGTTCTATCCCTGAATGAAAGGAAAATGAGATATTTCCAGCTGCTTTCTGACCTGAAAGAAGAAAGAAGCAGATGCTTCAAAGAAATGGCTAAATTATTGCAAGACAAGGAGAACTATGTAGCAAAATATAATGAATTAATACAAGAGAGAAAGAGAAATTTGCAAAGAATAGCTCTTTCAGAAAGTGAAAAACAAACTCTGTTGGAACATTTGGCAGAGATAAAGTGTGAGCAAGACAAATATAGGACCTTAGTTTCAGAACTCCAAGACTGCAAAACTAGCTGTTATCAAACCATTTCTGACTTACAGGAGGAAAAATGTGTACTGAAAAGAGAGATAGACAGAATTAAGCAAGAAACTTCAGAACAGCTTGATGAATTTCAGAGAGCAAATGCAAACTTTATTTTAGAAAATAAAAATTTAAAAGAATTAATGTCTTCTTTGGGTTTCACCTATGAAGAGCTGAAAAAAGAGAAGAGTATAGGAACAAAGAAAAATATAATAAAACTAAAAGAAGAAAGTCAACAACCTGGTCTTAAACCAAAGAAAGTTGAAAGAGCATGTAGTATAATACAAACTGAAGAACAGGGAGTTCTGGCTATAGATCCTTCAGATTATTCCCCTGGAAAAAAGGTAAATAATAACAGTAAGGAATGTTGAGCTGGATCTTCTAAAGAAAGGGACATAGAAATGTCATTGGGAGGGCAAAGCTGAATTAACTTTGTGATTGAGGAAACTAACCTCTAACATGAGCTGAGGTGCTAAAGTTAACATTGAAATAGAAGGCAAAATGCCAGAGGGGGTATTTTTTTGGAATGTTGTATTAGAGAATGTTGAAATGATACAGCAAGCTATAAAGTTAAAAATAATACTTAAAAGACTGCACTGTTCAGGCATTTAAAAATTGTTTATGTTAATGCAAGAGTAAAAGCTTTTGCAAGAAACTTTTATTCTACCACAGGTTCTCCTAACGGAAGGAAACTTATTATAATGATGAAAAAATCATATCTTGGTGAAAATTGTGCACATGTTCATTTACTCATTTTATTCTGATTTTGCTCTATTGTTTTTATTGTTGTGGTGCATAGGAAACATCTCTAAAGACAGGATCCTGACTCATTGCATTTCTCATGCATGTTTTTCCTCTGTAGTCGTGTATCTTAGACCACAGTGAATTTCTGTGGAGATTATTGTGTACTTATAAATGCAGAATTACTACTTCACTTGAGAATAGTCAACAGGGAAATATTGATATGTAATACCTTGATTTTATGCAAGTTTTTTGTAGTAGTTTAGGAGGAAACCATATATTTATTGTTCCATAAATGACTGTGTGCCATTTGGCACAGGTGAGAGGAGTCATTATGTCTTTTGTCTATCCAGGGCAGCATGTTTGAAAGCTACAGTATGATGAAAGAGCAAGTCAGAAAAGCAGAAGAGGAACTAAAAATACAGCAAAAGGAATTAGAAAAATCAAAAAAAGAGGTAACTTTCTACTCTGATGTACTTCCGAGGAGCAAATTTGGTTTTTTTCTTGTGTTTTCCTACATGGCTGTCTTTTTTCTGCCAGGCTCTAGCACTTTCACGAAACAGGGAGGTCTCTGATCTGCAGAACCAAAATGTTCCTCTGATCTTTGAGTGATGAATGGTGCAGTCACTCTTGGTTGGCCAGAGCATCAAGTGAAGCTTGATGCAGCTCACTGTGGCAGGGTCTGAGTGCCCTGATAAAGGCTCATACAAGAACCTGCCTTTGGTGGCCATCTCTGGCCCCTGCCCAGCTAATAAAAAAACTCACTTTCACTTTGCTCTGAGGGCTTTCAAAGATGTAATCTCTGGAATCATGTGTGCATAAACCACTGCTTTTTAAAACTTTATTTAGAATATTCATGGTACCTTCACATTTAGAAATAAATGTAAATATTATTTTTGGCATAACTCTAGTGAGATACTCTAAGGGACATACTTCTGGATTAGCATTAATGTCTTATGATAAGATTGTAGTGTATTGTATAACTTCATTTATTTTAATCAGTTTATAACAATTCAAAAGCTATGATGTAGAGAACAACCTCAAATCCATGGTTGTAAACTGGTATTGAAAAAGGATACCACTGCTGGGCTTATTGTACTCAGTAATTTTTGTTCTTCCTGTTAGGCTCAGAAGTGGTACAGAGAACTTGGTTTTGCTGAAACAAGGTATGAAGAAACCAAAACTCATTTGATGCAGGCTCTGTCAGAATTAGACCACCTGAAGCAAGAAGTTGGGGACAAAATGCAGGGAAAGCAGCACTGCAAATTAATGGTATGTATGTAAATGGAATGGAGAAAAGCATGTTCCTTGAGAGGGAGTGTTCTGGCTATAGAAACACCCTTTATAGCTATAGGGAATAGATCTGAAGCAAGTGTAGAGCCTCTCCAGCTACTAAAAACTTAAAAGGGAGCAGATGTTATGCAAGGTAGACCATCTGTCTGCAGAACAGTCCAGTGTCTGGGCTCTGCATGGGCAATATAAACACTTCACTTTTTTTATTTAGAAGTGCTCTTGTTCTGCTCTCTTTAGCCAAAGTCATTTCCAGGTGGCCTTAATGAAAGGTCTTGGAGGAGTCTGCAGTGTTTCCAGTATTTGGCCTTTTTGCCCTGATTTCAGGCCTCGTAGCCCTGATTCCTGGGTTTGGACGGGCGAAATGACACTGTGGACAGATGGTGTGGATTAAAGTCAAAGTCTTTAATGAACGCATGTGGCCCAAATATGTGTCCCCAAAATCCAGGAAATCTTTCTATCACATGGGCGAAAGTCTCATTGAAATGTGTTTGTATCACAGAAATTCTGTTTCTGCTGTAAATTAAACCTTTTTTAATTTTCAGGTAGTTCTCTGTCTTGATACAGGTTTATGCTTTCCACCAAAATAAAATGTTTTATGTAAAGATTTTTAATTACTGAATAATCTTCTGGAAGCAGATTTTATAAAGACTTTCCAGCTGACCCTGAAATTGTTTTTGCCCTCCTTAACTGATAAGCTGCAAAGAAGAAATGTCCAGTTCCTACCGGCTGGAAAAGCACATTTGTAGCTAAAAGCACATAGTCTCCAAATATTTGCAAATTCATTTTGAACAGGTTGAATAGATATGGCTGCAGAAGAAAATAGAAAAAAAATCAGGGAAATACAAGGATTCTGAGATCAGTTCAGTTGCCTAAATGTAACTTTATCCCAGTTAAAGGCTTTAGGGCATGCTGGCTGAGGGTATAGGTAGCCACCTGGTAGTCCTAGGCAATTATTTCATGTTGGCTTGTACACCCTACCTGGCACTATGGGCTGGTGTTCAGACAGCTGAATTCTCACTGTTAAATGAAAAAGAACAAATTTTTCATTATCATTGTGATGTATTGGCTTGTAGCATCCTAATACAATAGCATCTATTTCAAGCAAGAAGAAACTCCCAGATTGTTTCAAAATAAAAATAAATGTCTCATGTGTTCTGTTTAAGCTCACAGTTAAGATTTTGGGTGCATTTTTGAGAAATGGAGCTTTAATCCTTTGTTTAGGGACAGTCTGGGGCAATTATGTTTGTTATGTTGGTCAATTAAATAAGATGTTAATTATTGCTATGACTCACATGGGAATAAAATTCATCAACCTTGACAGAATGTTTTTACACTGGAAAAAGTGCAGGTCAGCCTTTTGCTGAAAAACCTTGCCACTTTTAAATCCCTCCAACAACTTATGTTTTCAGATTGGTATTTATTGATCAGTAGTATATATTTATGCAATATTGTGATGCTGTTTGATTTATGTCTGACTTCTTCATCCAATTTAATTACTTGCAGGATTAATGTCAAATTTTTGAATACAGGTGTCTCATTCCAGGGCCAAAGATGCAGTCCATGTACATCACAGAACTGGGTTTATCCTTCAGTTGCACTATTAGATGGCAGAACTAATTATCTGCATGACTCCAGTCCATTATGTTTTAACCAAATACAACTGATTTTATTGGCACAATTTAGCAAGTAGAACAATAGAAAATAGAGTAGATATACCTTAACAAAGGTCAACTTTATTTCAATAATTCACTTTTAAAAGAAACTTTTTAATATACACCAAGCTGTTGATAGTGGGTGTGTGTGAGGCCTTAAAATATGAGGTAAGTTTTGCTAGATAAAAAAAAACAAAACCTTTTTGTCACAAAAAAGATCATGATCTACTTTTCTAGCATCATGTTACTTCCTGTGGACAGTTTTGTTGATTGGTGATCCAGCTTTTGTTTTCAGTCACTTGCCACCCTTGACCAAAAGTCTTTTTCATTACTCAGAGTAACTAATAAACCCTTATACAGTAAATCGATCTAATTTATGCTTTTTCCTGTTCTAAACTTCATTTTCCTGTAACACGTCTTGCTGCAATGCTTGAAAGAAGTGAAGATGTGAGCACTCTGGGCCTAGAACCCAAAGTGTTTGAAATATGCTGAGTTTTGAGAACTTTCTGCATTTCTTATGTTCTACAGGCCCTGCTTCCCAGGGATCTTAGTTGCCACCTGAGACTCCATAACCCTTTCATGATATTGTTCATTGCAAGTAAAAGAGAGCTAAGATAATATATTTGAAGCTTTCTACTGCTAGGACTCTATTTCAGTGAAGTTGCTAACAGGTGAAATATGCTTTAGCCTAGGAGTGTTTGGGTGAGTTTTCTGGGATGTTGAGGTGGCCCTCTGAGCAGTGGTGCTGTGGTTGAATTTAAGAGAAATATTAATGGAAAAATTAATGGAAGAATTTGCATGAAATGCACACAGTAAATAAGGCACCAGGCTTCCCCAGTGAACTCCTGATGACTTTCTGCAAAAAAGGCCTGTAGCAAAAAAGGTCATATTCCTCCTTATTTTCTCACTGAGTTTTCAGACAAGCACCACTCACAAAAGAAGAGGAAGATACTGGTTTTATTTTTAAGGTTTAGGCACCAGCTTCAAAGACTAGTGATCTTTTTTTAAGAATGCATTAAAATGCTATGTTTTAGGCTTAGTTATCCTTCAGTTATTTCCCAGTTCCAGCTGCTGGGTCCTTCATCCTTCTGGAGCTTGACTACATAACCTATGGTCGCTGCAAACTGGGACATCTGACAGAGTGCTCATATGTAAACCTGTGTGCCTCATTTGTGCATTGAAACTACAGAAAACTGCTGGCAGGGCAGCAAAATGCAAAAAGAAAGAGGGAACTTTCTCTGTCTCTAACCTTCACGCAGTTGTTTTATTTCCCCACTTTTCCCCATCAAACATCTTCAGTTAGGGAGTGTTTCCCTTTTGGTTTTAACATACTTCTCATGTGGGAGGGAAGATGAGGAAAATACGATGTCATGGGCTCGTCCTCATGCTTTTATCCCTGCAGCCCTGGTCGAATCCATCTTGATGTGTCCAGCTGTTCCTATTGTTCTCTTGACACAAGAGGGAGCCAAAAAGTTTGGTACAAAGCATTCGACTTGCTCCAGTGCTGTGCACAGAGGATTCTCTTCACGAGGAACAACACTGTGTCTTATTTCTGTGTTACTCTGCATTGCAATGCTGGGTTGCAGGCAGAGCAATGTGATCTATCAGTTTGCTGTTCCCTATGGAATGGTGCCTTCAGTGTGTTGTAGTCAAGGGTGTCAAAGCCAGAAAGACTGGGAAAAAATTGCTGTGGTGTTGTGTATCAGAGCTGAGTATAAGCTTCTCTCTCAGTTGTATCGATGTTTGTAATCATTAAAATCAAACATTATTCTGTTTTGTCAAAAAGTTATATGGTTTTACCACAATATATCATGGGTCTGACTATAATTTTTAGCTTAATCTTTTAGACTTGCTTATATACTGATGCTTATATTGCCAGAAATCTTGACCAGCTGTTTGTATCAACTCAACATTTTTTGTAATATAATAGCTTAAGGTTTTTTTTCAGAATACTTGCTTCTCCTTCAGATTTTCCTAATTCTAAATCTATATGTTTAATCAGGCAGTGTCACTTATAGGAGCTGACCTTATGATGCTGACCATCAATCTAAAGCTCTCACTAATCCTTTCAATCTGAGTGCATGAAATTGTGGAGAAAAAAAATTGGAGAGTGGGGGAGGAGGAGTTAAATTCAGAAGCTTCTGTTTCCACTTGTTCTGTTAATACATTCTAATGTAAAAAATATTTTTAGACATTTTTACTTAAGATCTGGTTAGTTTATTAATAATCTTCCAGAACAAATAATTTTTTGGGAGAGTGGAATTATTTCTCTGAGATAAATATATGTTGAAAAACAAAGGATATATTATATAGCTTCTGGTTGAAGCAGGAGACCGGGACCTTCTGTGGTTTTTTTCTTATTCACTATGTGACCACAGGTTGGTCACTTCATCTGTCTTTGCCCCATTTCCCCATTTATTAAATCATTATAATACATATATTTACCTTGAAGAAATGTTGTGAAAATTCAGTGCCATACCTGTTCTTGCAGGGGTCAAGTACTCTTTACATATAAAGAGTTTAAGATTAGTGCAAAATATTATTAATATCTTTATGAAGTTTTGGGATCATACATTTTAAAACAGTTTGCTTCTTTTTGATGTACAATACAATGTAGGTAGTTATATTGATTGAGAAATTTTGTGGTATAAGTCATGATTAAGAATATTTTTGTTGGTTTATACACCTAAATTGAAAATCTGCGTATTTTCTCTCTAGCCTGTGTACACACTGAAGGATGTCCAGGAAATGGAGGTGAATAAAATAGCCAGTAAGAGATTAGAGCAGCAAGTGTTGACCTTGAAAGCCCAGCTCAGGGACCAGGCTGCATTACAAAATCAGTTCCATGACTTGCAGAATGAAGTGGAACACCTTCAGGCTCAGCTATGTGAAAAGGTAAAAAGTTTTCTGTGTGCTTAAATGTGAGCTTAGACGTCAGATTCTACATCTCTCTTTTAAAGGGGAGAAGCAGAATAGTCTTCTTTCCTGGGAATGAATCTGAGGATATTTAAATGGTTTCCAGGCATTTAGAACTCCTGACTTCAGAGAAATAGGGAAAGGATGTAAACTGCCTGAGTGATCCATGTTATGGAGAAATGATGGATGATCATGAAAGTTCAGTCTCTGCTCTAATTAATCCCCATAGTGTAATGCAAGCATAGTCATGCTGAAATTCTTTACAGAGCCACCTCCTTGGCTTAAATTGTCAGGATTTTTAAACCTTCCAAGCTCTCTTGTTCCACTATATCAGATTATGAAACTCCAAGCTAATAATGGAATTTTGATAGAGTTTTCGTGACTTTTTTGGTTCATCTGCTAGGGTTGCACATTAAGAGTTTCAGTAAGACATTTTCAGATAGGTGTGTGGTTTGGATTTTTGTCATAGTTATTGTGATGAGAACCCCCATGTATGCACTACTTACACAAGAAGTTTTTACACTTGTGCATTATATCTCACCTGGCAAACCAGAGCAGGTACATTAAGATTTGCAAAGTGACAGCAAAAGCTGCTGCTGCTGTAAGTGTGACTGCAGCTACTGAACTCTTGGGTGGAAAGAAATTCCTCCTAGGACTTCTTTCCCTTAGATTTTCTTTCCTCTTGGGAACTCTGTTTTGGAAGGGAATGATAGTTACAATGTGAGCCAAATTGGAATTGCCCATCAGGCTCTGAAACAGCTAGTAAATGGCATGTTCTCAATAGTGCTCTTTGTTCTTCATAGCCTGATACAACGAGTAGAACATGCTTCTCCTCTGTCTAAACTCTGAAATACAAGAGATTATTGTCTTCTCCCTACTGGGAACAAGTTTCATTCTACTTTCTCCACAGTAAACCCATCTTTCTACACTTTTGGTTTCTGGTTTGTTTTTGTTTGTTTGTTTGGTGGTGGTTTTGTTCTGTTTCTCCTAGCCCCATCATGTGCTGTGGTTTGCTCTACACCAGTCCTGTAAAGAGGGTTAGTGGCTTCTCTCAGGCATGGGTTAGGGGATGTCTCTTAGAAGAACAGTGCTGGTAAAATGAAACTGTTTTGTAGTGTCTGGTGTCTTATCAAATGGTAGGTGAGCAAAGGGTGGGATGTGCTGTCCATATAAATGGACAAATCCTAACTGTTCTATTGCATCAGCAAGGTGTGTTGCTCCCTGCCTCATCAAGAACTGAATGTCTGCAGTGCAGGGACCTACTGCCAGCTCTTTGTTTGTTCCCCCAGTGCAATGTAAAGACATGCTTCCCGTCCTGCCTGCTCTGATCCCTCCCAAGCCCACAATTTATTAGCTGAGGACCATGTAACCTTTTTCAGCATAACTGAGTTCTCATAAAGGAGGGGGTTTTAATGATGAGTATAATATATTTACTGTAAACTTTATAGAAATATAAATTGTCAGGAAAAATAAATGCAAAGGAATCTGCACTTCATTGTCAAAAATTCTGAATTAATTCATTATGGTAATGGATTTTATGTGGCAAGGTACTGTATTTTTTTCTGCATAATCAGCAAGGAGAGTTACCATCAGTAGATTTTAATCATAAGGTACAGACTAAGTAATCTGGCCCACCCTGCTTCACCTCCTTGTAGAGGACATGTATCAGCTGTGTCAGAGTAAAAGGTTGTTGATGTTTACTTTTCAGAGTAGAATATACATGCAGAAAATCCCTCCTCTCTTCTCTAATTTTACAATATAATATTCATAAGGACAGGGAAAATTTTCCCCCAAAGAATGTTTTGGAAGATTCACAGAGTAAATATGAACATGAGTGTATGATGAAGGATACCAAGTCTTTATTGTGATGCTGCTTTGATTTAATAACCTCACTGATATAAGGCTGCATCTAATAACATCCAAAAGCCTTTGTTAATTTTTAAGACCAATTGTAATGTGAGTAGGGCAGTGTTTATGTGCCAGAGCCTATCTGTGTGCACTGATTCATCTTGTTTGTGATACAGGGTCACACAGATGTGCAAAGTGTACATCTCAGAGTCAGGTCTAAAACAAATATCAAAAAACTGCTGGAGTATTTCAGAGTGATTCTTGAATAAAATTGATGCAGGATATTTTTCAACCTTTCAGGAGAAAGAACTGCAGAAGAGAAAGTCTGAAGTGAAGTTGACATTGGCTCTTCTGAAGGTACTGTGTTTCCCTGAACAGTGATTCAGGACCTACACAAAGGGTATCCCTTTGCTTGCAGGCTGCTGTGTCTGTGCCTTCCTTCTGCAGCTGTCCCTGATTAGTTGGGTGCTGCTGGGCTTCACCTTAGGAAGGGCTCACTGACATCACTGCAAGGTTATTTCAGCCTCTCAAAAGGGGAGCCTTGCACATCTCTTTCCACTTTATCTGTGCATATATATTGCTCTTGAAGGTGTTGGAGGCACCTAATAATGCAGAGACATAGGAATACAATCTCCAGTTTTGGGTCAAAACGTGTGGGATTTCAGATCAGACACAAAATTTAATCTTGCAGTCTCAGCAGGGAGTGAAATGACAGAACCATGGAATGTTTATGTGTTCATGCCTCACAGGCTAAGTTGGCTTGCCTCACCCGAAAGTGCCAGGAAAGGAACAGCTTCATTAGGAGAATGCATGATGAATTCCACAGGCAAGGATTTATTAACCCTGCATTTGATGAAGAGATGAAGAGATTGGTGAATGACATGACCCTGGCAGAGTACACAGTTGCTTTTACACCAATGTGGGATCAAGAGGTAAGTGCTGAAAGTACCTTTGTAGGATCCTCATGTTTACACTATTGAATTAAATGGTCGTTTTCAAAGTGTGTAGTGGGACTTAATGTGTAATTATAAAATACATGTCATTGCTAAATGTAAGTATTGCTTCAGATAAATCAGTGGAGTTAGCCATTTTACTGTTGTTGTAGGCAGGGTCTAAATTTCAGGAGCATAAAACAAAGTGCATCAATGTTCCATGCAAGAAACACTCCCCTGATATTTTGGCTAAGTATCTGATGGATAATGCAGCACATGTTACCCAATTTCATTTTAAATATGAATTTTGCATTTCTTTCCTGCGCAATACATTGTTTCAGATTTCTGAAGAATTCCAGGGGGAAAAAAGTGAATATTTTAAGACTTAAGTCAACTCACTGGACATTTTTTATTCAGAAGGAAATTAGTCATTTGTGTTTCTCTGGCAAGGCAAAAGTGGGGAGCAGCCTGTTTCACACCTGGTTCTATTCAATATTGTCATTAATATCTAGGATGCTGGGAACAAACTTCCTAATTTTGGAGTTGCACCAACTTGAAGACATTCTTAAGGACAGGAATCTCAATCTGGCAACATGAAGAAACAGGAGTTCTCTTGCAGTACTTCGGTGTCCACCAAAAAGTTCTTTTTCCTTTTGATTTTCTGGTTTTTATTTTTTTTAAAAGACTGTAAAAGTACCCAATCAATATTTGGTAATGTTTGTGTCAAGTACACTCAAGTAAAATCTTTTTGGTTAAAAGTGGAGTAGGGGGAGGAAATACTGTGTTACACATTTGTATAATACTGTGTGCTTGTCACAAGGAACACAGAATATTGGTTCACACTATACATTGTACTTCAGCTAACACAATGCACTGCAAAATGAATACATAAAAAATGTATCTTAATGACATTTGACATTTTCATCAGCAGAATATGCTCCTAAATGGGCATATAGTGTAGTAAATCCACAAGCTTATTTTTCTGATGATTTTGCATCTTTACACACTGTTATTCTGTATCTTATTGATAGTGCTAATTCTTACTGTGCTACTAAGCATTGCAAGCTATCACTCGGTCATACTTGTTTTTGTGGCAAAAAGCAAGGTAACTGCATGCTAAGGAAAAGGTGGATTGATTCCTAGTTGCAGGATGGGACAGGACTCTGTGTCTGGCTGTGTCTCCTTTGAGTACCTCATGTGTGGGTCCACCACTGCCTCATGCAAGCTCCCACTGCACAGGAGTGTTTGATGTGGGCAGGAACTCATCTGTCAGAAGGGAGATAGAAATCCACTGCCTCCAGACTTTTTCTCAGACACTGCTGTGATAGATGAGCATTAGAAAAGCTTGCCAACACAACAAATATTAAAATACTGTTCACGCTCACACTGTCTCCCTAAATGTTCAGTTATCACAAAACTTAGCAGGTTCACCAAGAGAGAATTAGATTAAATAGGTATTCTGACAGCCAGTGAGCTTACCTGCAGCACAGAGCCCCACATTAACTCCCCTACTTTGACAGATACTTAGCTGTTCATTTTAAGTGGAGCACAGTCCCTTCCCATGGTGTCCAGCACTGTAGTGGCCAGAGGTCTCACTTAGGCTCAGGCACAAATAGGATTGAAGCCTGGGGGTTTTTGTCCTGCAGAGAACAGACTGGTTTTTGCTGTGTGTCTTGATGCTGAGCTTGAGGCTCTTCTGGTCTGTGGTAAGTAGTTCCACATGTAACAGGGGGCAACTTTCCTACCAAGGAAGAATTGTATGTTGCCATGAAAAGCATGTATTTCTATGCATCAGGTTTCCAATGGAAGACACTTGAATAAAAAAATGTCTAAGTTTAATTACTAATAATTTAATAATGGTTACAATTTTTAAAAAAGAAAAAAAGAGACTTTGATATTCATGTAATACATTCCTTTTGTTTAAAACATCTTGTACTGAATTTTGTAGACATATGTTGAAGCAAACTGACTTTTCACCTCGAAAGTTTTATTTCTTGCTTTCAACTCTTACTCTCATTGGACTTCACATCTAAGATTCCAGAGCAATGCCCAACATCCACGTACATAAAATTCCTTTGGAAGCTCATTCCTTCCTTCCCCTCAATCTTTCACTCCTACAGCATTCCTAACACTTGAATTCTACTATGAAAAACCTGGTGGATTGCCTTTTTTTTTTTTTTTGCTTTTGTTTTCCTTCTTAAATTGAAGATTTGCAATTTACCTTATTCATTACTGGACCCAGTAACAAATGGAAGCCTGTCATACATTGGCAGCAAACCTCTGTGCCTTGACTGACTGATGAATGTCAGCTCAAAGTTAGCAGTGATGCATGAAGAACTGATCCAGACCCTTTTGAAGGGAAAGGGAACTCTCTACTCAATTCAGTACCTGGCCTTTTGTAGTTCAGTAAAAAACTTTGAGTCATGTTCTCAGAGAAAAAAATGGTTCATAGTTCTATTAAGAACTCTTTTTTTTTGTTTGTTTGGTTTTTTTTTTCATCTGTACATGGAATTACATGTAGAGGGGATAGAGCTGCTTCACTCAGATGCTGGGAAGCCCCAGCTTCAGTGAGGGACTTATGAGCACCACCAAGTTCCTGGTGCTTACAGACCAAGGCAAACTTCAGTTCTTTGCTTATTCAGGGCACAGTGGATAGTCATTTCTTTCTGTTTGCCAGAAGTATTTTCTTCCTAATTTTTGTCCCAATTAAAATACTAAACCATGAAGATGATGTCATGCAAACCCCACTGTCTTTGAGCTTCTCTTAATTTCACTTTCAGCGTTTAAGGCTCTGCTCTCAGACATGATAAATCCCTCTTGTCCCTATGGTTTGTTTTGCTGACTAACTCAAGACTTCCATCAGTTCAGTTCAGCAGAGCAGCATACATTTTGAGGCTTGTCATCCTTTATTATTTTCACAGCCCAGAATTATGTTCAAGTGTTTGTGAGTGAGAAATAAAATTTGCTTGAATCATGTAGTATCTCATAATTTTATTCCAACAGTGCAGTCTTCAGTGAGGTCAGACATATACTACAGTAATATGTTCATAAAAGAAAGCCAGTTTTTCTTCTCTCAATAAGACCCTGTAAAGAAGATTAAGTTTTTAATTACTTTTCCTCACAATAAAACTGTACAACATTATGCTCTTTATTTGTAATTTAGTTTAATTGAGCAATTTAGTATAATTTAATTTTAGTGGGTTTTTTATCATAATAAATCTCTATGATTGCACAGAAGGGGTTTTATTTCAATTCTTTTTCATCCACCACCTCTGTCACTGTGGTGAAAGCAAAAATTCTGTGCAGGATGGTGAACAAATGCTGCCTCTCAGCTTTGAAAAACTTAATCTTTTGGGCAGGCCTTGGAATGACATTGTATGTCTAATATGGACTTGAAATTTCTGGAGCCACAAAGAAGTTAATTTCTAAGGCTTTGTGGTACATTCTCTTTTTAAAAGACTTGAGAAACCATCTGTTGGACTGGAGTGATAATAAATGCTGGGAATTGAAATATTTTAAAACCTTGTTTGTGTCTGGAAAACAAAAAGTGTGTGACTGAAGAGGACACATTCCTGGGACAAGGGCTGCCTCCAGCGGGTGCACGTGGCACTTGGCACAGTGCCACAGCTGGGATTCACATGCCAATGTCAGACACTGAATATGCGTCCACATTTGGCCTTCTGTCATGTCCCATTTTAATCACCTCCTTTTGAATACTGATTTTTTTTTTTAATTGGAAGGACCTTGGCCTCATCTTTCTTTTCTTGTTTTTGTGGAAGTAATTAATGGACATTATTAACGGTGATTGTTTTTCTGCCTTTCCCAGTGAAAAGAACACAGGGCAGCATTCATCTAATGATGTTGGATGTTCATGTTCACATAACATCTAACAAAAAAGGACTGGGACTTGGCTTTGCAAAAGCTGCTTTACTCGGGATGGTAAAAGTAGGAAGCAAGAGAAGATGTTCCAGATGAGTAATGTGACATGAAAGAAGAGGCTTGATTTTTTTCCTGAGTTTAGGTGTCTACTTGCAGTTTAAGAGCCAGGCTTTACCCAGTCTGGCTGGCTTGAACATGAGGCAGTGTCTATGCTGCTTTTGGTGGGTCAGAGAACCACACAGAGGAACAAGTGAACTTGGCTCCCCTTTCATATGCACTCAGCCCAGCCAGTACAGATGTGCGGTGTTTAGGGCCTTTTCTCTCTCTTTTGGGTTAGGTGTGGAGAAAAAGGAGTATGTTCCATTCTTTTCCTCAAATGTTTGAGCCAACAGCCTCTGTCCGGATGTCTGTAATAGAAAATGCTGCTTATCCAATTTCTCTTGTGCTGGAACACTTTGACCTGATGATGTATTTTATATATTCTTTCCATAGTGGATCTGAAACCATTGTGGCTGTTTGCCCTCATTTCTTGGGGCTGAAAGGGAATTTGTGCGAGGAATGTAGGGATAAATGGTAGTGCTTTTTAATGCTTTTCATGCTGTCATCTTAAACGTTATGGATGGAAAGCTCCAGGCAAGGAATGTGTCCAGTGCAGTGAATCGTTTTACAGAATAGGAATTAAATGTGCAGAACAGCATAGCTTAATTCTTCTTTCTGTCAAGGGACTTCTTCTCAGATATATTTTGATAGAACAATTATAATTTTTTTTGTTTATTAGTTTGTATTTCTACTCATTACTTTGCAAGAAATCACTTACTGCTTTCCAGTGAATCCTATTTGAAGATAATAGGCCTGAAATAAAATTCTCTGATGCTTTCCTTGAAATGGTTTGTTAAGGTCAGAGGCATTTCTGACACATTTCCTGTATGATGTCTGTACTTCTGACAGTCACCTGTGGTAGTTTATCTATTTATTTTCATAGTTAAAGCAGAGAAAGACATACTTCTAAGGAATTATCCTGCCCATGTTATGTACCTGCTTTAGGTAAGTGCAGATGACTGACCACTGACAGGCTGCCCAGAGAGGGAGTGGAGACTCCCTTGCTGGAGATCTTCAAGAACCATCTGGACATGATTCTGTGCCATGTGCTCTGGGATGGCCCTGCTTGAACAGGGAGGGTGAACAGGAAGGGTGGCCCGGATGACCCACTGTGGTTCCCTGCCAGCCTGACCCATCCTGTGACTCTGTGATAAGGTGGGAAGAGCCACAGAAGTTGGACTCCAACAGTTATCATGGGGGCCAGGGGGAGATGTGCTTTGGTTTGATGCATCCCACCCTCAGAAGGGAGAAAGAATTTAACTTTGGACTTTGAGCCTTTTTGGGACAAGGCTGATCAAGAGCAAGGAATCTTTCAAGACTAAGGGGTTTTTTTGCAGGAAGAGGCTTTTTTTTACCTGACATTACAAAACACGTGCCTTGAATCACTGGAATTCCAAGTGGATGAAACAGTGGAATTAGTTATTTAGTAAGTTCTTTTCTTTAAAGAAGGGTAAAGTCTGTTGCTGAGAGATGTTATTTTTGACCATAGAGAAATTATTAAAAATACTGAGAGGCATGAAATACAGATTTTAAAAAGTTAGTGGCAGCCTGGCCTTTTCAGTGAAAAAAATAAAAAAACGGATAAAACTGTTAAATAATTATGTAAGTGGTTGTTTGAATAGAGGAGATCTCAAGAATTTGTGGTGGCTGAGGAGAAGGTTCTTACTCAAGGTTGATGCCCTATGAAAGTAAAATTTGGCTTAGATCTATTTCCTGACTACATAATACAGATTATACAGATTCCTTAGCAGTGGTTTTTGCTGTAATTCATGGGCATCAGCATGTGTTTCTCTAGAGCAGCACATGCCAGTACAGGAGAAGCTACAAGTGAAAAAAGAAAAGCTTTAAAAACTACCCTTCCTTTATTTTCTGATAAATGATAGGATTTAGATTAACATAAAATGTAGAGTTAAAACTATGCAGATTAAGTAAAAAATTTTCATCTTCTCTCTGACACCACTGTCTTATTTTTTTGTAGTGTTGGGGGAAGCTGATGTTTTTTGGTTTCAATAACAGTCCTTTCTAGAACTTGGCGTTATGTAAGTTTACACTCTTCTCAGTTTGGTCAAAGTTGCAATATTTTCATTTCTTTCTGGGTGGGTTAATTTGCGGAAAATTGAGAGGCAAGGAAAAACAAATAGGAAAATAGAATAAATATAGTAAAAAAAAAAAAAGAACCTGAAAAAGGGTAAGTGAATGTCTGAGCATTGAGACAAAACACAGAATTTTTGCTTAGCTGCATCCTTAGTGCTGTAGGAAATGTGATCTTTAGTGCTAAGTCTTATGACACACCAGAGATGAGTCTTTTGTGAGAATCATACCAACTTTCAAATACAGTGCAGACTATACTGTGAAATCTTTGTCAAGGTATTAGCATCTTCACTCACTGGGGTTTGCATTAACCCTGCTTTCTGCTGAATGTCACTACTTCGGCTGCAGAAGAATTTGCTTATTCCAAAAGTCAAAAGGGTTTGTGGGGTAAGGAGTTGAAAGAAAGGAATGACCCTGCAAGGAGGTTATTTTTCTAGAAATTACTTGTGCCAGTTCCACAAATCATTTGATTTGGGAGTGTGTTTTTTTCTGGCAGCTTTACCAGCTCCCCTGCCTATGAGCAGGACAGTGATTTGCCTTTGCATGGGTCATTGAGCTCCAGAACTTGTTCTGCTCCTGCTCACTCTCATCTATCACCACAAATGCCTCTAACTGTGCTTCCTGTAGTGAGGAAATTCTCATCAAATAATTTTAGATCCGATATCTTCATGCCTCAAAACATTTCAGGGCTGACCTTTCATTGCTTTAAGCCAGCTGGCATTTTTTTGTGAGTGATGGGGAGAGATACTGCACTTGTAACCTTGGTTTGAAACCAAGGACTCATGGAGCTGCCTTGGGCTCCTGTGGTAAGAGGAGAACATCCAAATGTATAGCTTCCACTTTCCAACTGATGTATGCCTGCAGTGCTGGGATATGTTTGGGTATTCGTGCCACCTTGCCTAAATAAATGCAATTTCCAAAGAGTATCACAGGCCCTCTCTGTAATCAGCATAGAGAAAGCAAATCTTATAGGGAAGAGCAGCAATCTAAATTCTGTGTCCCAAACTGACCAGTATGAGTGGTCCTTCCATTCCTGGATGTGCCTGTCTTGTTCCCTGGCCTGTTGTTCAGCCTGAAATAAAGGATCCAGGTGGTGGCTTGTTAGTTTAAGTGTCTCAGCTGGCCACATGCATGTGTTGGGTACTTTAAGGAGACCAATGGCCACAGTTCAGCAGAACTTGTTCCCTCTGCTCATGATGGGGAGTCAAGAACAGGAGGTGAAAAGGCAACAACAAAAACACCATGTGTTCTTCTTCATGTCATAATAGAACTATATTTAGATGCAGGAGCTTGTCAATAAATGCTCATCTTTCTGTTGGGTCATGTCAGAGCAATCTTACACTGCTAATGCATTTCAGAGTCCTTCGATTTTTCTTTTTTTTAATGGACACAAGTGATGTAGCTCAAACTCAATATGGATGCACAGAGCAAAAACAATATATTAATTTAAGTAAACTGTGTTTTCTTTTAAGTTATTCTTCCTTACCTGGCCTATATATGTATCTGCATTTCTGGAGCTTTTGCAGGAAGACTAATGGCAATGAGATGTAAATGCATAATGAGGTGTATTAATTTTAGAAATTAATAAGTAACTCTACAAAAGCCGAAAGTGACAAGGCTTGCAATCGCAAGAAAAAATGCTACAGTGATCTGGTAGCTATAATAAATTTGGTTTTGAATGATAAAATGCTACAGCCCTGTAGTAGTAATTAGGATTCAGGGTGATCTCCTCCTGCTTGCAACTGTTATGAACATGTGCATAATTAAACTACCATTTCTCTCTTTAATTTGTCTGCAGCTCAGTGAAAATATTCTAAAAGGATAGTTTGCTGTGGTGTTAAAGTTGATTTGGAGATGGAATAAGATCAACTGAATTAATATTATTTTTGATTTGAATAGGAGGGTCTGCCTAAGAGTTCATGCAGTTGAACTAAAACACTTTTGAAGTCTGTTCAGCTTAACTTTCTTGAGCATTCATAGGTAGACAAACCTGAATTAGCTGTGTACTGTGGAGTGAGAAAATATGTGTGTAAAAAAATCCTGTTAGGAATTTTGAGATTCTTCAAGAGAACTGAGATAATTTTTTAAATTAGGACTATTTTGTAGTTTTCATCTAGGTTTTCTTAATATCTCAAGGCAAAATTTCAGCTGCAGTTAAAGCTTAGAGATCTTCTTTGTTTTGTTTTGAAGATGACTTATTGAGTACAGGATTCTTCATTTAGAGAGGTGCAGGAATGGTACACATCTGAAATAACTGGTATGTTATTTTTCCCCTTACTTTGCTGAATTTGTTTATTTACAGGTAATTTCTGTGAATATTTCTTTTAGTGAACTCATCCAAATAGCTTCCACTAATCCAAAATGAGCAGCACTGGAAAACTTCACCTGTCTTGAATTTCTTAGAATGCTGTTTTCTCTTGCAGATGCTGCTTTGCCCCACAGATGTCTCACAGGCTAATGGGCAGCCAGAGGATCTTGTGGCATGTGCCAAAGGGGAGGGGGTGACTGGGTCAGGATCTGCAAACCCTCAGCCAGGGATGGATGGCCCCCACAGTTCTGCCATCACCCCAAATGTGTGTGCTGCTCCTTCTGTTGGAGTAACAAGCCCAGACAGGATGACAGCCTTGCATCGAGAAGCAAGAGAAAACCATCACAAAAATTGCCAGGTCAGGAAAAGTTTTCTCACTGTTTTTAGTTTAGTGAAATCTCTTATTCTTGGCAGGAGATACAGATGTTTGAATCTTTCCTTCCAGAGATGCACAGTTGATTGTTAGTTTAGACAAGCTGACAGTAATAAATGTTTAATGTTTTTGATTATGCATTTTCTTTCCCATTGTTTAAGAGGGGCTTGGGGCTTGTACAAATAATTTAAATATTTTGTTTTCATCATAGTGTACTCTATGGTAAGATAACCTTTGCAAATTGTTGGATGTTTTAAGAAAAGTTACGTTGATCTTGTCTTACCTTTTTCCCCCTCCAATTCTTTTTTTTTTTTTCAGTGATCCAATTATTCCTATGCCCTGAAGCTCTTTACAGTAATTTCCATTAACTGCAGGAATCCTGTTAAGAACAGAGCTGATCAATTGCAATTGCATTTGTGACAGTCTGCTGCTAAACTAAACACGCAAGAGATTTCAGGCTCTGTGAGACAACATAACCTCTTCATACTTGTATGGAAACAAAATTCAAATATGGAATTACTGGAGCCAGTTAGGTAGAGTAGTTAAAAATATTACTCCAGTGAATTTCCTTTATAATCTTGGATTAAAATGAGTGCAATGAAGAAATTAAAAGCATAGCTTTTGCTTTTGGCATTAATGAAAAGAACATGCAAGGTGCTGAGATTTCCTTTCAGTTAAGTAATTTATTATGAATGAAGTGGTGACTCAGAATTCTGATAACATGTTACTTTGTCCAGGGGATAGATGTAACAATTCAAATCAAGTTTCCTGGTCCTTTTCTCTCTCACACTCACACATAAAAAAGACAAATGAAAATATGGCCATCAAAGAAAACTGTTATGAAGAGCAGAATGCAAGTAGCTCTTTGTTTGATCTTCATGATTCTCAGGTTTTGGGTTGAAATGACACCTGAGATGTTAGAAAAAGTCTTTTTCCCAAGCCCCGTGCCAGAGGAAGAATCCAGACTCGTTGTCTCTGTTCTTCAAGGTTGTTTATTCTTTTCTTATCTATTACATTCTTTTCTGCCCTGCTGAGGACTTCACTGCAGCTCAGGTTGTCAGAACTCCCTGCCTCTCAGGGGTTAACTCTTATACTAAGCACCACGTGTTCCATGTTTACAGTTAATTACCAATACCTACTACCTGTGTCAGACAATGCATTTCTACTCTAATCCAATCCAAATGTGCCACCATCACAGCAGAAGATGGAGGGCAAGAAGAAGCAGCAGAAGGAAAGGGACATGGCCAGATTCCTCCATTTTGCCTTCTTGAATCCCCATTCTAAAAACCCAAAATTCTACTTTTCATCCTGTGATAAATTAACTACCATTCTAATTAAACTCTTGTGGCTTGCAAATCTTCACATAAGGTTGGCAGTCTTTCCCATGGACTAAAATCAAAGGCACTGGTACTTTTGACTCCATGCCAAGGTCTCTGGACCCTTTGCCAGGGTCTCGGATCACCCAGGGCAGCCAGAGGAATGTCCTGGATTCCAACACGTGATCGCAGAGATTTTTATTTTTTTTAATATATATATATGTATATATCATACGAGTTTTAATTAAATCCCAATGAAAGCAGGACAATTACACGGGAGGCTATAGCTGAAATCAGCCACAATGCATGGAGTGTCCTGTTTCCATAAAAACATACAGCAACACACTGGGACATCCAAGGTCATGGATTCTGTTCTTGTTTCCTCCTCAGATACCGTCAGTGGTCCCCTCAGACCCGTGGGTTGGTCCCAGCCTGCCCCTGATCCAGGAGGAAGGCCCTTGGCCCCTGCTGCCAGGGATGAGGGATGCTGCGGTGCCCCCGGAGCGCGGCGTGTCCTGGGCCACCAAGGGGAGGGATCAGCTGTCCAAACACCATGATGGATTTTGGGGTCAGATAGGAAATCAGCATGCAGGTGCTGTTCCCCAGGGAATGAAACACAAAAATGCCATTATGAATAAGGCATGGCTCTCTAGAGAAAAAACAGATGGCTCAACCTCAGCTACCACAGCAGAAAGCTATTTGCCAGACGTGTTGTCAGCAAGTAATAAAGGTCGATGTCCTGTGGGGAGAAATCAGCTGCATGGGAAAGAGTGAAACCTGCAGAAATAGAACAAGGTAAACATCCTAGCAATGTGATTTTTCCCCATTGATAAAAAAGTGCTAACAATTTTTCTAAAATCACAGGTATTTTACTAGTTAGCATGGCCTAGCAAGTCATTTGAGATGACTGGAGAACTTACATGGAAAAGAGCTGTGATATTTTTTATTATCAAAATTTCATAAAACATTTGAGATCACTGAAACACATGGATTTTTCATTAGCCAGGCCACCTCCCCATTTTCTTTTTACCTTTTGTTGGTGATTTGATTTTCTTTTAACTGAAACTGTGAAACATTATATTAAATCACTTTTGATTTTTTGTATAACCTATTTCTTCAGTGTGCAGTGGCATGTTCTGAAAGAACATCTCCCTTGTGTGACTGTTTGCTTTGGGATTTCAGGAAATGTAGTCATGGACTTCCTAGAAATTAATTTTACCAAAATTAGAGGGTAATTTTGCTGTGTTTCTTTACTCTTGGGATAGTTAAAAAAAATTATCCTTTTTTTTTAATAGGCCCAACTACAGCAAGACTTTCAGTCTGTTACTGTAGAGGCTAGTATATGTAAAATTGCATCCTTCAATTGTTGCTTTTAAGTAACAAATTTCTGCTTAGTTTGAGTAGCTTTACTGGACATGTCCACAGCCACTTTCTATGGGGGACTGCATGGGCATCATGGGTACAGAAATACCTGAGTTCCCAGGGTGGAGGATGCAGACTGCACCCTGTGCTGCCAAACCACAGGGGGAAGTGTATGGAGTGCCAGGCCACCTGTGCTGACACCTCTAGGACAGCTCTTCCTCACAGTCTGGCTCAGAAACAGTTGTGGTCTGGGCTGCAGGAGCCTTGGGTGGATCCTGGCTCTGGAAAGGAGGAGGGAATAGTGTGTCTGTGCAGGTGCTCTAGTGCTGATTGGCTCTGGGAAGTTTAGCTGAGCATGGTTGTAAATTCCACAAAATGCTGATTTATATTGTGGTCTCACCAGAGTTAGTATATTTGGAAAGCATCCATAATTTATATATATTCATAATTTTTCTGTATTTTTCATCGCTTTTATTAGAAAAGGGCATTCCCACACAGTAATGCATGTCAGAGTTGCTGTGCTTTTCCTCTGCCTCCATTGATTACCCCAGCTGGTTCATAGTATGTTACTACTTGTCTTTCAGAAGCCAGAAATAAACTGCCTGGTTTTGATGAAATATTAATGCACACACTCACACTTTATTGTGGAAACCTGCCTTCAATTGCTCAGTAAGGTGGCAGTGCAGTTGCTTGCAGCAGTAACTAAATTGCTCTTTATCCAACAAATCTTTAGAAAGCACACACCAGATGCCAAGGGAAATAGTTCCTGGAAGTGATGTTGTTGAGTGCTGCCTAAGCAGGAGGCACCAGTGAGATTCCAAAATGTGTGCTTTTGCTTTTATGTGTCTTTCTCTTCTTCCTGATATCAGCAGAACTTCTGAAGACAGATACAGCTGCTATCCAGCCATCAGCTGCCTTGTCAAGTATTAAGATATTTTGATATGCAAAACCACTTGCAAATATTGACCATGGTAACTGTTATGTTGATAAAATCATGCTTTAAGAATTAGCCATTGTGAGAAATTTTTTGAGCTTTATCTTGCTGACAGTAAAATACAGGGCCTGCCAGTTAAATCTAAGGTCAGATCATAATGCATGAAGTGTGCTAATAATAAGGGTATTAGTAATAATACTCTTTGATAATATGATAATAAGTCTTTGTTATCCTAGTGAAGTGCTCTACTTGGTGTTTGGGGCTATAGTGACTTTCCATGAAATTAAGCCTTTGTCAGTCCAGTCCCTTTCTAGCACAGATAAGTGTGGTTTATTTTAAGTGTTCAGGCTTTTTTAAGCTTTTTAGGTTATTTGGCCCCATTATTCTTCCTGCTGGAACTAATGATTTCCTGAACAAGGGCTGCAGACACAGAGATGTAGATGGAAGAACAGACATTTGCAAGGATATTACCTGCATTGAAGCACTATAATTCAAAATGGACTCAAGCAATTTGTCCAGCAAATGGATTCTGTGCTGGCACTTTGTTGCTTTGCTTCACAAGTCACAGATTTCAGTTAAAATCCTGTAGCCCCTTGTGGTTTTAATTTTTTAAGACATCCATTCTTCCTTCTACAAAGCATTGTTTAAAGATGTGCAGATACCACAGTTATAATTTGGCCAGCTCTTTCAGCTGCTTTTCATTTCTCTTAATTAAAAATGTGCTAGTTTGGACTCTACAGTGGAGGAAAGGCAATAAATTAACAGCAATCAGTGTGGAGAGCTGCATGCAGCAGCACTGGAAAAGGTGAGTCAGCTCAAGGTTTTCTCTTTTAAACCTCTTTCTTATTCCATTTTTCCCATGCTGAATGGACAAATGAGAAGTGATAGTAAGATCATACCAAGCAATTATGCACTAGCTGATTTACAAGAAGATGAGAGGGCTTCAAATTCTTTAAACATGGTCGTTTATAGGAACCTGACCCAAAATGTACAGTGTCAGACCAGATGGTCCCTACACTGCTGTCCTGCTGAGCTGAGGTCCTGTGGGAGTCTCAGCTTGCTCAGTGAGTTATTCAGGATAATTAACTTTGGCCCTTATTCTGTAAGCTGTTTGCTGGGTTTTTTCTATATTGAGGGGCATCAGTGGCAGTGTGCTTGCAGGGCACATCTGAACTGGCCTGTGTTGAGTCACCTGTGTTCTGCTGTTTGCCATCCATGGGCCTGCATGAGAAAAATGGCATTATCTGTGCTTGGCTGCATGATGAGGGTACTTGGAAGGAAGGTGGATAACAGCATGCTCCTGCTCACCAAGCCTGCTCCCCATTCAGACTCTTCCACTCCCACAGATACTGTTTGAAACAGCACAGGAAGCTATTTTCTAGGATCAATAGTTAGTATCAAATGAATGTTTATTAATACATACAGGCAATATTTGCCCAGTTCTTTTTTCTAGATTTGAGCTCTCCAATACTGAAATCAAAATATCTCTTTTTAGCAACCAAGTTATATCTTTTTTCTCTAGTTTCAACAGAAGTATTACTTAGAAATAGAATTACATGGAAGCAATAATCTGAAATAGTGCATAGTGCTTTCTAAAGGCTGTGTGATAAATAAACTTTAAAAGGAAACTCATGGTGAATCTGAGACTAAAAATACACTGTAGAGTAGTCTGTACCCACTGTGGGGGAGGAATTGGAATCTGAGGATCAAAAACCACTGGAAAGAATAGCCTTTCCCTTGTAAGAGGTGGAAAAAAATCTATCACTTTCTTCCAACATTGAATGAACATTTTCCTGAAATTAAAGAAAACTAATAATCCTCCTGCAGTTGTGCTTTACCTGTATTGCCCTTCACTAATAGGGGAAGTCATAAACAGAGAATGTAATACCAGTTTTTATGTTCAAATGCAAAGAATGCCTAGAATGACAGATCATGCATAATTTGAAAGAGTTCTCTTTACTCAGTGCAATTCCTGCATAAGACTACTTCTCTTATTTCTCAGGAAAATAGCATTCATAATATTTTTTAATGGTAAGTTGCCCTGTATTTTGTCTACACTCAGCTGTGCATGCAGTCTCACTTAACTAGAAAGAATTCATCATGCAAATTAAAAAGGTAGAGTTGGCCATTACATCCTAGGAATGTCTACAACAGAAATGGTTTGATCAGAATCAGTGGAAGAACATATTCTGCATTCCTCTTTGAGAACTGATATTCTGGAGAAGGCTGGGAAGGCACGGGAAAGAAGGGAAGATGACAAAACTCAGTGTCTTTCAGGTGGAAGATGCTGAGGTCCTGTGTATTAAACATTTGTAGAAAATGCAGAAGGGTTGCTTGTGAAGGCTGCCACTGCCCATGTATTGCTTGCCTTCTGCCATGAAAAGCTTTCATGCCCATAGGAAATTTGGGAATCACGTCTGTGTTCAGTCTGTGGTCACTCAGCTTCATCCTCAGGACTGACATTTGTAAGAGTCAGAACAGAACCAAGTTGCCCATGATTAAATTTGCTATAGTCCCTAAAAATACCTGTTTATATATATTTTTTTTATGAGTAGCAATTCTGATTTGTAAAAGCACCATCTAGTACCTTCTTAGTGACAGCCTTTCGTTGAGCCTGTAAGCTGATGGATGTTAAAGCCCCTAATTAAAACCAGATAATGCATGAAAGATTTCTACTGTGCAAAGCTTTCTCTTAAGGCCTGATTAAACCAAAAACCTCACACATCTGTTTGCACAAATGTATTCTCATCAGATCAGGCACCTGGTAGCACTGACTTAGGTCCATCCTTCTCACAGCACCTCGTTCTTGGGAATGAGGAAAGCAACAAAGACTGGGACAGAAAATCAGATATTTCAGAAAGAATGGCCTATTACATTGAGCTAGGAATATGGTCTGTCTGCAATCTATCTGGCTCTGGTCATCCTATCAGTCAGGATAATGGTGAACCACAGAATAATGTGTTCATTTACATATAAATGTGTGTAAAATATTTATGTGCATATATACACCTATATATATGTATAATTGCATGCAGTTTGGCATAAATAAATATGGTTTCAAATAATAGGGAGAAGTGATTTTCTGCAGATCATTCTTTTTTTTTGTGCTTTGTTTTTTCCTCTCTTGGGATTTGCAAATGCAAGTAAGGATAATAGAAGAGACTGATCTCTTTAATTCTTACTTTAAAGACTGAATTTAAACCTCAAATGAAGAGGGAACTAAGACTATGCAGTGGAAGTTCTGGTTATAACTTGACTACACTGCAGATTAAAAATCCAGGTATGTATCAATCTGTTTTATCCTTCCCAAATAAACTAGATTCCATGGGAAGGACACTCACTTGTGTGCCCCACATGCCAGCCCAAATGCAGATGACAGTGGGACCAGGCCAGTGGGGGACACTTTTCCTATAGCAGTTTAGCTCCCTGTGGTCTCTTTTGCTGCTGAAAGACTGGGGGGGAAAAAGATCAGTGGTTGCATAAAATATTGTTAGGACAGTTTTGCTTTTATCTGCATAAACCATTGAGCCTTTTCTGAGTGGGAGTTAGGCACCACTAGGGAAAGTGTCAAGCTGCCATGGTGGGAGCCAGACTGACTTGCACCCTTGTTAAAGGGCACTTGAACTGTGGCCACTGTCATATTTTATGTAATGTAAACTATCTGCCTTTGGAAATCTTAATGTAGTGTGGAAAGTTCTTGAGAGAAAAAGCTCTGACTTGTGAAGTAAGCAGGTCTTTTAAAAATAGAGAAAAAAGAAAAAGAAAGGAAAAAGAGCTAGAGGATCCTGTTACAGATGGTGGGTCAGGTTCAGCAGGGTGCAAGAGCAGCTCAGTTTCAGCCTGGTGATCCAGAGCAGCTGTGAGCCTGGCTTCCCAGGCACTGAGACTGTGTGTTCAAGCCATTAGTGATCCAGGTCAAATATCTAAGGATGGAGAGAGAGTTCTTTTTTTCAAGGGTTACTGGAAGTATTTAATCAGTGATTACTCAGAAAGTAAGATGCTACCTGTTCTGCCTATTCACTGTGGTTTTGATTATGGTGTGAGAACATGGAGCAGAGGGGAATTTCAATAAAGAATTGCTGGGAGTTTGTTTTGTTTGGACTTGTATTAATTGTATTTGGACAATTTGTAATTTGAAGTGCTGTGGCTTGTCATCATATGGCTGGCTGGCAAAGCCTCCGTTAAGGGGAAGCACCTGGAGCACATTGCTGAATTTTATCACGTGGCTCCAGGGCTGAAAATTGTGAGTGATTCTTTCTCACCCTCGCTGAAAGCTGCAGCTAAAAAGGGAGGACGTGGCTGTCCCTTGCCCCCACCATCTGCTGAGAGCTGCCTCCCTGCTTTCCATCTGTGGGCTGGGGACTCTGAGCAGCCACATCTCTATTTCCAGCTGGCTGCAGAAAGTCCCTTCTGGTAAATGGGCTTTAAAATCTCGTGGTGAGGTTGCCTTGCTAAAAGGCATTGATAATTTGTGACTGTTTGCACAGAGAGCTTTGCCTGGGGACACAAGGCAGTTCTTGCCTCTTAGAGGAGCTGATGTGTAGGAGAAAGTGTACTCCATAATGTAGGTAGAGAACATATGTGTCTGTGGATAGCAAAGGACTGGGCTCTGCTCATCCCTGCACCCCTTACAATTTAATGTGCCTTTTCTGTGCTGGTTTTGATCACCAATATGATGAGGCTACTGAATTAATGGTCAGTTTATTAGGTACCTTTTGTGGGTGGAAGATATTTTTCAAATGGCTGTTTATGAATGAGAAGACAGGCTCATTTGAAGTACCTGAGCTTGGCAGAAATAAATAGTAACTCTGTATAGCTCCTGCATGATCTGATGATTCACCATTTTTCAAGGCTGAAGTGTACTGTACTGTGGCTGGTGAGCATAAACAGAAACCCTTTTGGTCACAATGAGCCTGCTAAAGAGCAGATGACCACAGAAGGAGCTGTGCAGTAATTCTGGAGAATTATTGGTGGGTAGCAGGTGGTTGGCCCTGAGTGAGTGTTGGAGGGCATGTTGGAGGCAGTGACCTCTTCAGGGTTTTGAAACCTAAGAAGCAAAGCTGCAGCTGGTGTGGACAAGAATCACAGTCTGTTACATGGACTGGATGGGGTTCATACAGGAAGTACCTTGTGTGATGGTGCTCAGGAGAGCCAGAAAAAAACTTTTTGATGACAAATGATGTGGATATCATCGTGGGACTGGTATAGACTGCCTAGCCAGGCCATGACACTGATAAATTATTCTTGGAGGAACTAAGAGACTCCTCTAAATCATAAGAAAGGCAACTAAGAAAGATGCCCTCCTTGATTTGCTGTTTGTTAACAGAGAGGGTCTTGAGCAAGGGGGAGATTGGTGTCTGTCTTGGCCACAGCAGCCATTAAGTGACTGAGTGTAAAATCTCTAGTTTTAAACAGGAGGAAAAGTGCCAGCAGAACTTCAGCCCTGGACATGAGGAGAGCAGACTTTAGGCTGCTCAGGGAACTAGTGAGTTAAGTCCCCTGAGAAAAAGCTTCTGCAGATGCTGGGGTCCACCTCTCTGATCAGTTTTTAAGCACCATCTCCTAAGGGCTCAGGAGCAGGCAATTCCTAAATGTCTCAAGTCAAGCAGATGAAGCAGAAGGGTGGCTTGGTTGAGCAGGGATTTTCCTTTGGAGATAAGGTGGAAAAGGAGGGTGTATGAGCAGTGGAAGAAAGATCAGGTGACATCCTGTGTGCAGCTTTGGGCACCCCAATATAAGAAAGATACAAAGCTATCAGAGTGTCCAAAGGAGGGCTAAAAGATGACAAAGGGCCTTGAGGGGAAGCTGTGTGAGGAGCAGCTGAGGTCCCTTGGTCTGTTCAGCCTGGAGGAGACTGAGGGGAAACCTCATTGCAGTTACAGCTTCCCTGTGAGGGGAAGAGGAGGGTCAGGCACTGATCTCTGCTCTGTGGTGACAGTGACAGGACCCCAGGGAATGGCCTGAAGGTGTGTCAGGGGAGAGTTAGGATTGGATATCAGCAAAACATTTTTTCACTCAGAGCAGCTGGGCACTGGAACAGCTCCCCACGGAAGTGGTCACAGCCCCAAGCCTGGCAGAATTCAAAGAGTGCTCTCGGGCATGTGGTGTGATTCTTTGAACTTTCCTGTGCAGGGCCAGGGGTTGGACTTTTATGATCCTGCTGGATCCCTTCCAACACAAAATATTGTGTAATTATGTGATTCTGATATATCTGACATCTGCATCTTTCACAGAATAGCAATTCCTGTTGTCCCCTTTAGAGATGATTCTGAGACTGCCATTTGCACTGACTTTTTCAATGTGGACAGACAATTGATTCAAAAGTTCCTGGGTCTTCTCTGGTGACAAGACGTCTTTATTAGGCTACAGAATTAACCTCTTTATTGTTTACATCTCAGTCAAAACAGCTGAGCAGTGATTGTCAGGTGTCTGTCTCCCTGGCAGGGCGTTGGTTACCAGGTGTTTAAGAACTAAGCTTAAGTCGTGCTCCAAGGAGTGGGATTCCTTAGAACATGTATAAGTCTGACTTAGTCTCCTGGCATCTCTGCAGTCATGAAGATAAATCATCTCTTAATCTACAGGACAGGATTCATCTCATCATAAAGTAGTTCTAAAATAGGCAATGTGCACTCTAGGTACACCTTTTCAACTCACTGACTATAAAGATGAGTGGAATGGAGCTACCTCAGATGTCAATTCTACACTGCAGGTAAAAAGGGGAGGTGATTGCCACCCAAAGTACTTGAGTAGTGAAGTGACCAAGCTCATGTGGTCCTTGGTTGTGGTGATGTGGTTGTGCTTAGTAGGACAAAGACTTGCAGTCTTCCTCCAAAGTCCAAGGTGACTTCATAGAATAGAAAAGGGACATTAATACTTGGGAACCTCTCGTATGTGTTGTTCTGTCTGGGTTTGTTTGTTTTTGTTTTTGTTTTATTGTTCTGCCTGAGGACTTTCCCTCTGTACTTACAGCTTGGATTAACTGTATAGCTTTGTCCTAATTTATAGTCAGAAACTCCGGATTCACTGTATGATGTTGAGGTACCAGTTTATAAATAAACAGGAAATAAAAAGAGCATGCATACCTGAAGCCTTGTTGACCTGACATTCTCCCAAGGCCCCAGGAGATCAGAGGCAGCATTCATCAAGTGAGGCATTGAGCATATGCCAGGTGTGGTGCTAATACTTGGGAGCTTTTGTATGATAATAAGCCAGATTTATTGTTCTTTATCTGTGAACTGTGCACTCCTCTTCCCTTGTGCATGCTTCCTCTTGAATAGTCTAACAGAGGACTGCAGAACAGATAGCAGCAGCTTATAAAATAGTGTGCTCAAACATGGATTCAGGCTGAGCTGTGGGGAGTTCTCTGATTAGTGGCTGCAGCGCTGCCATTCTCCTGGGAAATCACCTAAGCACAAGTGCTTCCTTTGGAGGGTTTCTGCCCTCTTTTGTGTTGTTCTTGTTAATTTCTGTGTCCTTAGTAAGGTGATATTAAAACTATTCTTTGTTTTATGCTTCCTTGGGAGCTTTGCAGAGTGTACAGGAGGGAAGTGGTTTCTGCTGCTCCTAAATGAAAAGCAATTGCTCAGACTCCTGCAAGTCTGTGGAAGATGACATGTCAGCTAAGAATGAATTCTGCTCTCTGCACTGGCAAACTGGATACCAGGGAAAGAATAATGTGATTGTCAAGACACATCTCTGATTTCAATAAACCATTTTGAAAAGAAGGCTTTGCTTTGATTTAATAGAGGTCCTTGGGGGAAAAAATTCTAAACTCCAGCATGAAAGCAAACACTCCTTGTCTGTTTTGAAATAAACATACTGTCTTCTGCTGGGATACATTGTAAATTTTATAGATAAATAGGTTATGAACAAGAAAATTGCCTTAGCAGTATTATTAGGAGTAATAACTTCTGTTGTGGATAAATCTGACCCTTTTAAAATGTAAAAACATTCATATTTTGTTATTCCTGCCTAGCTTTTCCCTTAGAAAAGGTTGTCCTGTCTGTAAGTTTTATTAGAAATGTCATGATATACAAATTATTATGAATTACTACTTTTGAGCTCTCAGTTGAACAGAGGTTGTAGCAATACATTGTTTTGAATGTCTCAGCTGCATGCTCTGGAAGCTTAATACTGAGGACTTCTTCCTCCTTCAGAATTACTGTTTTGGGACTAATTACCAAGTCACAGAGTTGTACAAAATATCTGACACTGCTGGTTGAAGTTCCCCTTGATTATCAGCGCTCATGGAGCTGTGGGATCCTTTGTATTTTTGGATTGCTGCACCTGAACCCAGTGTTATCTGTTAGTGACCACACCATTTAAAAAATCAATTCCTAATTTATTGCCTAATTTATAGGCCCACTTGATTGAGCTGTGGCACAGTTGAACTCGTGTTCAATGATTAATGTGAAATAAAAGCTAGTGTTACATGGCCCAGTTAGATTAGATGCTCTTGATCTAATCCTGTCAGTCAGCCACAGCTGTTAAACATTTTATGTCCTCATATAAGACTGCACTTGTGCTGCTGTAGGTTTTCAGGTTAAAAGAAGATGATATTATAATTAAACAGCTAGAGCTTATATAAGAGAATAGGGTAATTATCCATGTATATAATCAAAAGTTCATGGGAGGACATGCTTAAAAAAATTTGATTGTTAGTGCATAAAATGCTACAGAAATTTTTCAAAGTCGTAAGAAAAATTAGGAGTTCATATCTCATTGACTGTCTTTTAGGTGGTAACAAATGTCTCTTATGTCCTTGAAAATGCCCCTGAAAATATTGAATTTGATTATACATGCCCTACATAATCACTTAGGGCCAAAGATGAGGATTCTTTGTGATTTTTAGATTTAGGTTTTATTCAATGCAAACAGTTGAAGTATTTACCCTTTGGACAGTATAAATAAAACTAGCTGATGAACCTCACTGTGTTTTCACTGGGACTTGGTAGCATTCCCCTTTTTAAAACAAGGCTGCTGAAGGGGCATTTCATCACCCTGGGCATCAGGAAGGGCCTGCAGATCCAATTGCTGCCAGGCCAGTGTGGGCTTAATGGGAATTAACAGATCCCACAGATCTTAAAGGAATGTTCTCATTAGGAAGGATGCTTTTCTTCTCACCCCTTTTTGTGTGTCAAGATCAATATCTCATCAGGGAAACCTTCAATACAGAGTATTTTGAACAAACCTATGATAAATAATATTCTTTTTACTATATTTGGGCTATAGGAAAAATAATTTTCCTGTATAATGAGTGATAAGTAGAACAAAGATCATTTGGGAATAAAATGTAGCTGTTTAATCCATTTGATAATTTCCATCTGGATGGCACTTGCTTCCCTCAATAAGGGGAATGGGAGCTGCCTACCTCTAGGCAATCTGTTGAGTTTCACAAAAGAAGGACAATTTAGCTTTTCCTTCCATATGGACATATATTATTACATTTACAAACATGTTGTTCATCTTTCTTTTTATTTTTAGATCCTCCAATAGGTGGATTGAGATGTGGGTCAAATATTCTTGGTGGGGGTTTTTTTGTTTGTTTTGGTTTTTTGGGGGGGGGTTTGTTTGTTTGGGTTTTTTCTTTTTTGTTGGTTTTTTTTTTTTTTTTGGTTGGTTGGTTTTTTGAGGTTTTTTGGGTTTGTTTGGGGTTTTTTTCTGGTAAATCAGTAAGGAATTCTGATCCTTACTGGAAAGGGGAAAGACTGCCATTATTCTGTATAGATAGGTACTAGTTAATTTACTAAACCAAAAGAAACCTTGCTTGTTGGAGCAGAAAGCAAGTTAGCTGTAATGAGACCAGAATTGTCATTGTTCCTCTGGGCCGGACCATGCTGGAGGAATGGAAGTCTGCAAGCGTGACTCCAGGCTATTGTGGCATCCAAGTCATGCAGTCTCTGCCATAAATTAAGCAAGTTCCACCTCAGGATTCTCCCTCTGGAACACTGAAGTATTCCAAACATTAAGAGAATCATTGTAATCATTGTAATCATAATGTCATCTTATGTGACCAAAGAGAAACTGTTTTCTTAGCACAATGAGGTGACAATGGTTGATGCTGTGGTTTTGTCACTGCCCTGGGACTACTGGATCTTGTGCCTTTGTATAATTTTTTACCAGCTTTTGATAAGACTTGAGGCAAAACTGAGCTGCTTCACTTTGGCACCCTGGGAAGGCAGAGAGGTCTGTACCCTTGCTGAGCACAGTCATTCCAGCAGGAATTCCTCCCTCCCAAAATGTAATGAGGTACCCAGGCATTGATGCTTTTTCCCTGGAATACTTTTATTTGAAAAGTCATTCTATTCTCTGCATCATATTTTGTTTTGAAAGTGCTTGTGTCTAAAACCTTTGGAAAAGTGTAGAAATCTCTTTCCAATATCCCTGCACATAAAAGCAGGAAGGAACAGTTGTAGTTTAAGAGGACAACTCTATTTTCTCCCTGAAAAAAAAAAATGTGGAATTTTTCTTCCTTTGCCAAACCCATGTGATGGAATCCTGCAGAAATGGGATATTGTGTGACTGCCTGGAGCCGAGGAAAGGTGCAAAATTTAGGAAAAGGGCATGAATCAGAGCCTGGTGTTAGGGCCACACCTCCTTCATCCTCTTCTTACTAGTAGGCTGTGGATATTATTTTTTCTCTCTTTATTGGTCTGCTGTGGTAGCTGTGCCCAGACAGCTTGATTGCAAATTCATCCACAGAACAGTTAAAACAGCCTTTTTTGCTGCCACTGATAATCATATGCCACTATCAGCAGAATTGCCACCTGTAATCAGATCTGTAAGAGCACAGATGGCTTCCAAATGCACTAATTCAGTACCAGAGCTGTGATTTTAGCAGCAATTGCTCCTTAGCATTTTGCACCTGGATTTTTTTCTAATTTTCATATTTATCAAACAGCTGTAAATTGAGACCTCCGGCTTGCAGGTACTTGTAATCTAAAGAAGTTTGAGGATGATTACACTCCACTTTCAACAGAGGCTTGCCCTGATTCAGTTAAAGTTCTGTTAGGGTCTGGTCCTCAGAGGATTTCAGTGCCTTGTCAATTACATATTTAATTGGTGAGTTGTGGCTTTTGGCTTTCAATGCCTTTTTTTTTTTTTTTTTTTTAATTTCTGGATTCCTGTACTTACTTGCTGGTAACCTGAGAGAGAGCAAGCTCTGCCTGCTTATATGGTGGACTGGGAGTGAGTCCAGGCCATAACACTCATATTTGGGATGTGCAATCCAAATGGCAATTCCTAACTTCCAGAAAATAGGATTTTTTTCCGTGTTCTGACCTTTAACAATCTGCAGCAGTGAGCAGAGCCATGTCACAGGCAGCTGGCAGGAAGATGCTTGCCTCTTTCACAGTCTGCATCTGATGTGGGATGGGGGGCCCTGCCAGACCTCACCCTCCAGTGCCCCAAATACAAGGTTTTCCCACTAATGTGATGCAGATCTTCTCTCTGCTGAGAAGTTTTGAAATGTCCTGTGGCTGGAAACAAAGGATTTAGCTGGGGAAAAAAAGATTCCATGCTGGCATGTCTGTCTGTCTCTTTCAGGAGTGCTCATAAATGTCATGTGACAGGAGGTGATGGAAAAGGGTGTTGGTCAGGTTTCTGGTGACAGGGAGTTTCATTATTCATGTAGTCCACAAGCCACAGTGAAATCATGAAGGATTTAAGGCTAGTGGGCTGAGTTGGATAAAAGTTTCTTTCATACTCTTTTTAAAGGACATGAGGAAGGAGAGGAAAAATATTTAAGAGAAGAAGTGATGGAAACAAGAATCTATCCAGGAACAGAAGTGGAGGCTGGTGGAAAAAAGAGATGAAGTTTGTTGAGGCAGAAGCACTAAGAGAAAAACAGGCATGTGTGTGTTAGGAAGACAAAATTTGCACTTTAATCCTTGTTTTTCTGTTCTGATGATTATGTTTTACAAATCATATATATACTTAATTCCTTACCACACATTTAATTCTTCAGTAAAGCATAGTTAAAGTCAGAAACATTATGATTTGTGGTGAGGATATGAACAGCTTCCTTCAGGGGTGGAAGGCTTTATATACTACTAAATTACCTCTATCAGAGAAAATTATAAGTACTGTAATTGCTTGTCTTTCTCCAAACTGGTGTTTGCATGAAGCATTTTCAGCAAATTAGGTGAAATAATATTCAGGCTGAACCCTGGTTCTGGATTATCTTATGTATATGTTAAAAGGGAGAAAGCCAAGTGTTTGTTAGATTGCTTAGAGATGCGTTTGAACAAGAAAATGTCATGTGATGCATTAGGCTATTCTTCAAAATAGGGAGAAAAGGAGGAAGAGTGGAGCCTCCTTCTGTTCCCCAGAGTTTCAAGGATTCATGGCTGAGACAATCAATATAAACATTTTTTCACGTGAAGTTCAGTCTCACATTCTGGAGGCGTTTGTCCCTCCACAGCAAACGGCCAGAATTAGAAATCTTCAGGTGGGCTGCCTCAGATGGGAAAGCAGGTGTGCCTGGCTGAGCCCAGGTGCTGAAGGACTTCTTGGGGGAGGGAAGGAATGGGTCAGAATGAAGAAACAGATGCTGTCTAGGCTGGAATTCCCATTCATTTTGTTTGGTCACCTGGCTGCTATGGAAACCCTATGACAAAGTGTTTTCAGCTGAGAGCCTTGTCATAAGATTAGCTGTGACAAATGCAACACTTGGTTTCCCACAGAGAGAGCTGATGTTGGTTACTTATATGTCATTTCAGCTGCAGTTGTGGATTTTCTTTTTTTCTTTTTCTGAAAGTATCTTTAGATGAGACAGAAGTAGTGTCTGGTTAGCCAACACAAGTTAAACAGCCAGCTGAAATTTCCTTCCTTTGCCAGAACACTTAATTCACTCTAAGATTTTATCCAGACAAATCATGGTTTTTTCAGTCCTAGTGATGTGTAACAGTTGGATCTGGCTAACATCTCTGTCCTTAATGACTTATTAAAGTGAGCAGCATCATTAAAAATTTATTTTAGGCCTTTTTCAGACCTTTTAGTTATGAGATGACAGTGGCTACTGCTGCTAAGAGTGCTTTTGCTGCTGCTGAGTCGTGGCAGGACAGGGCTTGTGCACGTTGTGCCTGTGTGATTCCCCCACACATGCTGACCCTGTGTCATGGACATCCTGTGAGCAAATCAGTTACAGCATTCAAATCACTGCAAGGCATAATGTCCTAAAAATTGGCTTCATTCTTACTTGCAAAGTTACCTCCTCATGTATTTTGCAGGCATATACTAGAACACAACTGGTGAAGTCAAAGAGCCAGATTGTTGTGTTGTTTCTTATGCTTAGAGAAAGGAAACTTGTTTGTGAATAGGATAGAAATATGCTTATTGTCAGAAAAGGAAGGTCCATAAAAAATGAGCAAGCAGCTGAAAGCAGATCCCTTGGGGAAGACATGGGGGCAGACTGGTTCTCTCCAGGGCTTTCAACATTTTCTGCTTGAGGACTTCCTGCAACAGAGTTGGTTTCTATTTGTTGAACCTTGATGGATTTTAAGTTGTCAAGGCTCTCTTGAACCCATATAAAACTTTTCTCTCAGCAGTATTCCATGGAAAGGAGTCCCACCACTTACTTACATATTAAGAACGACTTTGTTATGAACTTGTTACCAGGCAGTGCATCCAGGATCTTGTCATTCCTGGTTTCCCTCTCCACTTAGGTGTAGTCTTACCCAAGAATCCGTCTTCACTATAGAGTGTAAAGTTTGCTCAAGAATCTATCTAGCAAACTACATCTTCGTTTACTCATAGCTTTTGGAATCAAATTTCCAAAGCCATTTCATGTCATATATAGGGTAAACATTTTTGAAAAGTCCTAAAACCTCTCTCCTCCAAAATGACAGTCTTTATTGTAAATGGCCATTTACTACTTTTGGTTTTTTGTTTTTTTTTTAATTGAGGGAGTGTACTCACTGGGCCAATTCCAGACCACAGGAAAATGTTGGATGTAGAACTAATACTGTAATCTGTGTTCCTTGTCATAAGTAGTGGGATGGTGAACTAAATTATGAAATTAACACCTTATTTTTTTTTTTTTTGTATTTCAGTTAAGTACTTCCATTTGATATACTTGACATTTCTCTGCTCTGTGTCCTGTACAGCTCCAAAGTATTTTGCACTCTGGAAATCCTCAGTTTTGCATATTGTCTTAGGTTACTACAGTCCAGGGCAAAGTAAATTGGAAAAACAGAATGAGAATCTTTTTTGGTCAACCCTTTTAAGCTACATTATTATTATATTATTATATTACTATAACTGCACAATTAACATCTCCAGGCTTCCTCTTGCCTTTTCAGTAGCTACCCATTCTGATAAAACTTCTAAAGCCAAAGTCTTCATATCATTAAGTCACATTTCTACCCCAAATTCTCACTTGTTCTACTGCTGAATTTTAAGAAAGACAGTCTGCCTTTTCTGACTTGGGGTGTTGTGTTTCTCACATTCCTGCCTTGTGAATTTAGCAGCTATTTACTTCAGATATTGTTGTTTTATTCCATCCTATTCTATTACACCTGCTTCTTTTCATTCACTATTTTGTCTCTAAATAAAAGTCCCCTTTTTTAAAAGTAATTGTACCACTACATCTTTTAATGCAAATTTTATTAGACTGCCTAGCTAATGCTGAAGATAGTGACTGAGATGAGCAATGTTTTGCTAATCTCCAAAATACAGAATTAATAGACAAAAATCACAGTGTTGATCAGGAGTTGTTGATAGTAGAAAGCTGTGTCCCTGTTGAACCAAAGCATTTAAAGCTTTATTTGAAACTGCATTGTTACTGGAATGCTGTATTGGCCAGGGGGGTAACAATTGACTTAATAGTGCCAACTCAGATGAAATATTGTGCTGAACTGGGGATGCTGTTAAATTGACTTTCCTCACTAAAACAAAAGCTCCAGTGCCTGCTTTTACACTGTGTCAGTGATTGAAAAAGCTCATGAAAGCACTCTTCTTGCTGTGTGATGTTTTTTTTCTCTCCAGGGATGAGTTTACCAGTTGGTTTGGTCTGTATTATTTAACAGTGGAGAGAGGCATCCTGATGTTCATTTCAGAGATGAGGATGGACTAGGATGTTGCAATAACTTACAATGCACACTGCAAGGTAGGTTCAATAAAAATTGACATTTAAACTTTTATCTGAACAGTAAATAAGTTTTATTTAGGTTTTATGCTTTTTTCTTTGTTTCATTTAGATAGAGAAAACCCTCTATGCTAATTTTTAGGAGTGTTAAATTTCAAATACAGCACATTGATCTTGAAACATTCAATAAAGTCAATAGAACCATTTCTGGTGACAAACCCACATCTGTCATTTTTTGCACAGTGGTCACTGACATGTAATCTATTCTGTTGCCTTACCAAAAAAAAAAAAAAATGAAGCCAGCCAATGAAGTAGAAATATGTGTCATCATAATAATTTCAAAATAAACTATTTAAAATTGGTCTTAATGTAATTATTATATTTTTAACTGAAATACCTTGTTTATTTATATTTCCTTTTCACTTTAGAAGGCTGGGTTTCTTGCTTACATTGGTTCTGGTCCATCACTTGGACTTGGGCAGGACTCTGGTTGTGCAATGTTGCTGAGTCAGCCAATTTGTGTCAACTAATTACCTGCCTCTCTGAGCTGTGTAATGCTTGCTTTGATTGCATTCAAGATCCACACAGTCTTAACCTAGCACACTTCATCATGCCCTTGAAACACAGCAGCCTTATCCTTTACTGAGGTGCAGAGAGATTGAGTCCAAAGTCATACACAGTCTGTAGCAAAACAGGGTATCAAAATCTGGTCTAAATCCAAGGGCAGTGCACTAAATACTGGATCCTTTTACATCAAGAAGGAAGAGCTGACACATTTTTACCCAATAAAAATAAATGTATTAAAAGCTGACATGTCATTTTAATGGGAGATTGATTTATGTATTAACTAGTGTGGAGAAAGGTGGCTTGGGGGCCCTCACTCTCTACTACCTGAAGGGAGGTTGTAGCCAGGTGGGGAATGACTTCTTCTCCCAGGTAAGAAGTGACAGGAGGAGAAGAATGGCCTCAAAGTTGCACCAGAGGAGGTTTAGATTAGGTATTAGGAAAGATTTCTACACAGAAAAGGTTTTCAAGGACATCCTGCTCAGGGAAGTGGTGGAGTATGAAGGTATTTTAAAGATGTGTAGATTTGATACTTAGGAGTGTGGTTTGTTTGCTGGTAGGTTTGGCAGTGCTGGTTAATGGTTGAACTTGAAGGTCTGAATGGATGATCTTAAAGGTCTTTGCCAACCTAAATGATTCTGTGATTCTAAATAGATTCAGTACTTGTGAAAGGTGCCAGACAGATTACCTGGGACGTGCAGAAGTCCTATATTCATTAATAGACACAATAATTACATTGCTCTAGCTACTGAAAGCTTGTGTGGGCTTGAAAGAGATATTTTTCTACAAAAAGGAGAGGTCACAGTCTGTACTTTGATCCTTTAGTTGTCTGAATGCTTAGATCACTATTCCTGGAGGAAACATACTACTGGACTCCTTATGAGAATCCAAGTACTTACCTGCTGCTCTTTCCTCTTTCAGAGTTTCCAAGTACTTACCTGCTCCTGTTTCCTCTTTCAGAGTTTCCTCTGTCTGCCCCATTATGTCCCTTCCACATTTCACATTCTCTGGCAATGCTGTTAACCATTTTTCACAGCTCCTGGCCACTGGCTGAACAGGAGCCAGTGGTTGCTGCAGCTCACTNCTTTTGTACAAAAAGGAGAGTTCACAGTCTGTGCTTTGATCCTTTGGTTGCCTGAATGCTTAGATCAATATTCCTGGAGGAAACATGCTACTGGACTCCTTATGAGATTCCAAGTACTTACCTGCTGCTCTGTCTTCCCCTTTTAAAAATCAGAGTTTCCTCTCTTTCAGAGTTTCCTCTGTCTGCCCCATTATGTCCCTTCCACATTTCACATTCTCTGGCAATGCTGTTAACCATTTTTCACAGCTCCTGGCCACTGGCTGAACAGGAGCCAGTGGTTGCTGCAGCTCACTTGGGTCTAGGTATGTGCTCATTTTAACCAACACATCTGTGCTTAGTCAGTATCATTTGACTCTCCTTTTGTAATGAAAATTGAAATAACTTTCTGATTAATTACTGAAAATGCATTATATTATCAATATATAAATTTAGTACATTTTCTTCTTTATACTGTTTTGGTATAAATGCAATATTAAGGGTAAACAGGGTGTTTGGCTACTGTTATCTCTAGTTTAAAATTATNTTAACCATTTTTCACAGCTCCTGGCCACTGGCTGAACAGGAGCCAGTGGTTGCTGCAGCTCACTTGGGTCTAGGTATGTGCTCATTTTAACCAACACACCTGTGCTGACTTAGTCAGGATCACTTGACTCTCTTTTTGTCATGAAAATTGAAATAATGTTCTGCTTAATTACTGAAAATGCATTCTATTATCAATATATAAATTTGGTACATTCTCTTCATTATACTCTTTCGGTATAAATGCAATATTAAGTGTAAACAGGGTGTTTGGCTACTGTTATCTCTAGTTTAAAATTATGTACACTTTGCAATTCTTTAACATCTTCCTGTGCACATTAATTTTAAATATGTGTCTTTGCTGCCCTTTCTATTACTCTAAACACAGTCCCCATGAGTGTAACATCACTACTCCCAGTCATCCCATCATTTGGATTTATGCAAATGTTATCTGAAATGACTTATGAACTTTCAAAGGGGTGTTGTTTCCATCTTCTTATCAAGGCCTTGGTCCTGCCTCGTTAATGATATCAGTAGTCCCATTTTCTCTATTATTCATACAATAAGATGTGGTATTCACACAATAATGCGTGGGTTAAGATGTCAGTATAGACATACACATTTAGGAACTTAGGCTGTTTAAATCGTTTGTGTTCCATCAGACTAAGAAAGTTGAAGAATTTTTTTTGCTCACAGTTGCCATATGTTTATGTGCAGTTTTGTTTTGGTCAGTGTTTACACTGTGGCACTCAAGAGAATCTTCTGCAAACAGAAATTTCAGTTTCATGGCTGAAGCCCTTGCTGAGCATCAAGAGCTGATTCTTTGAGCAGTCCTTTTGAAATCCACTACTTCTTGAGGATTAAGTTGCACTTTGCCATGCAAAGTTGAAATTAAATCCAAATGATCCAAATTAGCTGTATGGACTGAAGATGTACCTACCAACTTAAAAGAGAATTTGGATATATCTGCACAGCCCCAAGCAGGAGGGAGCTGGCATGAATATGTGCCACTTCATTTATGCAGCAAATACTGGGTCAAGCTGGAGGGATTCCTGTGGCTTTTTGAAGCACAGGTACAGGCAGACCAAGCTAGTAGCTCCCTGTGAAAGCCTGGAAATTTATCTTTTGTTTGAAATTAACCTGAGAGTTGCCTGAATGCTAAAGATGTTTAATTATTTAAAGATGCTTAAGCAAGTCAGTTACCTAAATATGTATGTGGGGAGGAGAGGAAGAAGAATAATGGCTATAGGATTATAGCCTAATGTACTTAGCCTGGGTTTTCAATTTTTACATATATATGACTTTCTTTGTTTACATATATATTACTTTGTAGCCTTTCTGCAGTAATTGGTGGATGTGAATCAGAGAATAAGCTTGAAAACAGATATTAGAAAGCTTTAATAGGACAATTTCTAGTCAGCCATGTGAATATCACAGCTGTGCCAGGGTCAGAGAGGCTTTTATGTTGTTTGTATCCAAGTCTGACAGAAGATCTACGTGCCCTTGAGTACATCTAATCAAATCATTATAAAATAAATGCTATGAAACATAGATCACTCTTTAATAACCAGCTATGACTTCATGACCAGCAAAGGTCAATATCCTGTATTAAATCATATAAACATGAGCTTTTCACATCCCCTTTTTAACTCTCTTTGTTTGCTGCCATGGTTATACCCAGATGAGGAACTGGGGAAGTCTGCCATGAGTTCAGCAAGAACTGAGGTAACCCAAGTCTTTGCTGAAAGACATTATTTATTCTATTAATATTTAATCTGGAGCAACCACTGACCTGCATAATTTGATAGAGATGGGTGAGCTGCTCCCTGAACTCCTCTAATGCTCTCATGCTTTCTTCACTTCTTAGAAGGAATGTAAACAAACACCACATACTGTGTTGTGGAAAAAAAGGTGTGAAACAAGCCAAGAGTACTTGGTATTGCACATAAATTTTCCTGTCTGTTTTTTCTGAAATTCCTCTGGGGGCCCATCAGTGTCTCGGAGCTGGTTGGCTGCTCAGGGGCTCTCCTGGCACACTGAGGTGGGTTCCCAGCACACAGTATGTGATGTGCCAGCTCAGGCACTCACTGGCTTCTGCTGGGATTTGTAGTTCTCCCCACAGTGAGCCCCTGCAGACACCAAGTTACTCATCCTGAGCAGTGGGGTGAGGTTCAGTGGGTTTGCCCCTGGTAGCATTGCTCCTGCTCAGCCTTCTCCATCCTTTGTGGCTCTGAATGCTGAGGCAGTCCTGAGTCTGTTTGGGCAGCTCTTTAAGAGCATCATTTGCAGTTATTACTCTAAGTACACCAAGATTAAGCTCATTTCTCTGAGTTAAAGTTAACTCTGAATATTATTTGAAACAAATTCTGTGAAGTCATTATCTGTGCTGCTTTGCCTTGTGTGTCCCTTTTCCCAGATGTCTTAATCATCTGGAATTATTTGATTCAGTCCGTGATCTAAAAATGCTCATTTGACCCTTTGTTTCTCATGTCAACACTCTGCATCAGTCCTTGGAAATTCAGTAGCATACCTTCTTCCACTGCAGATGCTGGTTCCTTTCTCTGTCCACTGTACATGTGGGTGATGTAAGTATGGGGGCAAAATAGGGAAAACTGTACAGCTATGTGGCAAATGTGTTTATCTTGTCCCTTTGCCCCCAGTCCATCTGATCCCTGCTGCAGGGGTCTCTTCCAGCACCCCACACCAGTGACCTAGGAGCTGCCAATAAAAATTACAACAGGCAAGATCATTTCTTTCTGTGTCATGTGAAATTCTCACAGATACTAATTGCTCCCTTGCAGGTGCTGTGAAGGGAGTAATACTCTCTCAGGGGCTGTTAAATGCAAGCATTTTTATGTCAAGGATATTACAGTATTTTCTCCCACAGGAAAGAGAGAACTTTTTTCAATGCCATTAACACTTAGTTCCCTGAAAGATTGAGATCATAGACTTGAAACCATAATAATGTTTACATGAAATAATTAATTTAATTTATAAACAATTTACTGACTTTTAGTGAGGTCTTCAGCAGAAGTCCAGATTTTTTAACGTAGTGCAGTGAAGTACTTTGCCAAAAATATATTTTAAAAAAATTTAAAGAAGATAATAAAGTCTTTAAATGATAAAGACTTAAGAAAACCTGCATTACTCACAAGTGCTCCGACACTCTTGTGTTATAGATGAAAAGAAAAACTCAGTGCTATTCCTATCTAGTTCCATATACTACATGTTACATATTACACACAAGGTCCTGCAATCTCTGCTGCTGCAGTTGAGTAAAATTTTCAGGGCAAAGGATCAGTACTCATTTACTAGCTTAGTCTAGCATTGTATCAGAAAAATTTGTGCAGTCAGTAGTATTGCTAAAAAGGCTGAACAAAACTCATTTATTTTGCCATTAATATTTCTTCTCTTTCCAGGCTGTCTTAGAAAACTCAATCTCTCTGTGTCCATTTCAAATCAGTGTTCAGACTGCTGGTGTTTCTGACTTTCAGTCTGAGAAATGTCCAGTTGTAGGAGAGCAGCCCCATGATTTGAGTTCAGTTTTGCTCTGAAAAGCACCAGCCTGTCACCAGCCCTTGTAAGGCAGCAGTTGTGCTCTTCATGGGAAAGTAACTGCCAATGTTTGTCCCCACAACATCTCTATGCTGAGTCCATGCTGTTGTCTTTGTGGCAAAAGCCTCTTTAATTTAAATATAGGGGCATTTTAATATGGAGACACTACTACACCAAAGAACCCATAAAGGGTCAGTACTACATTCATTTATTGGTTATTCAGCAGAAATGCACAAAGTAGTGTAGTGGTTTTTCTTTTTTTGCCTTTTTTTTTTTTTAACTGAAGCATCTGTTTGTGATTCCTGAGTAGATATCATGTATCAGACTAGAAGAGAGTTTCAGTGCCTCATTAAAACCAAATTCCAAGCCAGAGCAGATGGAGGAGGAGCTGGGATTAATTGTAAAGGAAAGTGAGAGCTGAGGGTGTAGTTTTAAGAATCAAACTTCCTGCCCTAGTTAACTCTGAGACATTTGGATTTGATACAGATTGATAAGGAGATTACTGTAGCTGGGAGATAAAGAGCAACCTCAGATCACCTGTCTGGGACCTGATTTTATTCACTGTAACATGAAGAAACACTAGTAAGGACACAGTGAAAGAGTACTCAGCCATGGAGAAGTTTGCTTTGGGGATTCAATAAAACTAGTATGTAAGGATTTATGGGTTAGAAATACAAGGAGTTCTAAGTTTGGAGGATCTTGATTAAGAAATTTAAAATTTCTCTTTCTGAGGAAAGTAAGAGGCAGACATTATGTCTTGGTGAAGAGTGAAGAAAAATGCTGGCCTTTTAGAGAGGGTCCCTGATAAAAATATTTTAATTAGCTCTTTTTAAGGTAATCTCAATGCCTTTAAAAGGCAGGTTCCTGCACTGCATGAAGGAAAAGAGTTTCTCATCAAGAATGCCTGTTCTGCAAGGTGTGACAAGTTTGGGTTTAGCTGGGTGAGGCATTATGCAGAGCTGGCTACCCAGAGGTTTCCCTGACATGAGCAGTTCTGTGTTAATCCCCATCCTAGAATGCAAGTGGAGATAATAAATTCCTGCTGTCACGGGCCCTGCATGCACAGGCTGACCTCAGTAAGCAATGATGGGTGTTTAAATGCTGCTATTGGTTCAGTTTTGGAAATGCTTTGTAATGGTTTTGACAAACCACCAAGCCAGTCCTTCAGCACAGGGGCTGTGGCAGGTCCCTCATCTTAAAATAATAAATGTGATAATGTAACTTAGGTCTAAAGGTGACTTTTTTACCCAGATCAGAGTGACAAATGTTCATGTGTGAACATGCCTGCTAATGTTCCCTTTTTGCTGTTGTGTCTCCAGGGTGGAGATCTGCCAGTTTATTACTCCAGGATATGCCTCCTACATCCAGTGTCCCTGCACAGTACATGTCCAGGGGAGGGCAGGGGCTCTGCTGTCCACTGCCACAAAAATGCAGTCACTCAGCCATTGCATGACAAACACAACACAAATGTACTCATTTGAGACAGAACTTTGTTTGATTTGGGATTTTTTTTTCACCTTTGAAATAAAAATTGGAAAATCTTGATTTCACACAATTTCTGGAAGGATTAGTCTTGATGCCAGATATGAAAAAATAAAAGGAAATAATCTTGATCCAGACTAATAAGAGAGAATGTCTTTCTTGCTTATGCTGTATGTTAGCTAAGGCAAAATAATTTTACGCATCTAAATAACACAGCAGTGATTCTTATGTGTTTATTGTCATACAGTAGATTCTGCATGTTTGCTGGTTTATTTTTAGTCAATGCATGTAAAGCTTACATTGAAATTTTTCATAAAAAATCTTTAGTCTCTGATTTTACTCAATAGCTTATTCAACAGATGGAAATTTATTATTTTTAGAACATCTTTAATACCATTTAAAAATGTACCTTTCTAACAGAGGTATCTTTCAATCAGCCTCAGGTAAAATGGAAAACTGCCTTGGCAAATACCATACTGTAGTGAATAGAAGAGAAAGCTAAAGATGAAAAAAACTAGTTGTCTTGGGAAAAATCAAAAATGTTGTGGGTGCTTATGGACACTACTTCCTCTTTTTTTTTTTAAATAAGAAATGTTTGACTCACATTCTAATCCCTAAACTGCACTCAGATTGCATGTGTTGGCCTGAGTGTTTAGTTAACACAGTTTTGAATTTATTCCCCTGCTCATTCCCTCTGCTGCAGTATAGATAGAACAGTGCAGTAGACAAAACTAATTTCTTCTAAGTGACTCTAAACTGAAAAACGCTTTCCAGATGCTGGTGGTTTTCAGTTCATCAGATCAGACTGAAGCTATTCCAAAATCAAGCCCCAAAAGATGACCAGTGTATCTACTGAGTCCTTAATACCAGCTTTCTGTTCTCTGTGCTCCTATTGCACTTCATTAATTGCTAACTTAGACAAAGCACAACATATTGATGGTAATTTTACATTTACTGTGTTTTAGCTATTTTTGTAGTCATTAAAGGTAACTTCAAACACCTCATTAGGTCAGGCTATATGATGACAAACTTGTTTTCAATGCTCTCTACCAAAACATTTTAAAATTACCGAAGAAGAAAAATTCCTTTCTCCCAAATATTTTTCACAAAATAGGAAATGCCTTTAAAAGCAGACATTTGCTAAGAAAAACTCAAAACAAAACAGAATTTCATAATCAGATACTTTTTTGTTGCAAAATATATCATCTTTGTTGCAGTAATCATACAATCTTGAAAAAGCTGGTGTAACTTAAGACAAATAAGTTTTTGATGCTAACAGTCTATTAAATGCTTACTTGCATGCATTTAGTAGCACAAAATAGCTCCTGGTAAAGTCAGTAGTGGAAATGCAGTTCAGTTAGGCAGGATCAAAGCTTGAAGGAATACACAATTCCTCCTTAGTTGTGATGCTCTTCATAAAACATTCAATTTTCACCCTTTGTACATAAGCAGAGGCTCCTGAGAGAGAGCTTTGTTCCAGCATCAGGGGCACACTACACTGTCTCTGGCTGCAAAACTACTTTAATCTGGAGGTGACAAACAGGAGAGATTAATGGCTTCAATTTGGACACACAGAGCCACATGGGCTCTTTAACAAAGGGAGAAACATGATTGCCTGGGATTTAAGAAAGAAAATATTGACTTGGTTCATGAGTATAAAATATACATTATCATATAGCTTCAGTTATTTTTAACATCACCATAGAGATGGGAATGCTCTGCACACTGCAGTGCCATATCAGCAAAACTGCTCAAGTGTATGTTTAGGGCAATTTCATCAACTTCAACAGCAGAAGGCAGTTCACCAAAGGTGTAGATAAACTGAAGGGTTAGGCAGGTGTTTAAACTTTGGAATAGTTGTTACATCAACCTACACGTTTTTACAAGGAGAGAGGGTCAGAACACAGAGAGCCTGAGTGATTTCTCCAACAGTTTCCAAGAAGTCTGGGGATAAGAAAGAAACAGAGCCAAATTTTCTTGTACTTTAGACCCCATGCAGATGATGTCAACATTGCTATTTGTTGGTTCAAATCCTGGTAGAATGGGGAAAAAAGTCTTTGTTCCACTAGGGGCTTTTACTAGGCATCTTTTTAGATGGATGTTTTGAATAAGATATTTTGGGCTAGTTTTATGAACGAAAGTGAGGGAAATTTTAAGCACAGAAATAAATTTTAAAAGTTTCAGTCATCCCTTTGTGTGTATATCTGTGTATATATAAATACATCTGTGTGTATTTTACCTTGTCTTTGTGTTGTTTTTAGAGACTATTTGACCCTTTTCTGCAAATGATGAGAAAGACAGGCTGGGATTTTAAGGGACAGAATGATGTTGCAGAAATGATGTTGCTGGATTTTAATTGCTAACCAGTATGCTGTCCTCTTTGATAAAACCTTTTCTTAAATCAATTAAAATAAAAGGCTTAGAACACAGGAGGGTGCAAAGAGGTGAGAAGAAATGATGTATGGTCATATTAGTGGGAGAGGTGTAATATTCATTTGCAAAGACACAAGGGAATGCAATCATGATGGGACAAATAAACTTCCTCTCTTCTTCCTGCTATGCTGGGAGCAGAGGAAGATTTTTCCTTGGTGGTTGATGTGAATATTGCAAGAAAATGCAGTTAAGACTTTCTGAAGATTAACTTGTGACGTGTGAGACTGAAACCAAGAAGCACTAAGTACCATCCAGGCCTCTGTGATGGTGTGACACACTCAGCACTTTTATAAAACCAGGCCATTTAATTATAGCTGGGAGGTTAGGGAAGGTGAGTTTTAAAAATCTTAGCCAAAAGCCTTAAAAAAATCAAAGGGAAGTAAGTCTGAAAGTTAGAAGTGTGAAGTTGACATATGGTGCAATGATTTTTGGGTTGGTGTCGATTATGTAGGTTGATTGGAATTAAGTAAACTCTAACAATGCTGGGAAACCAGGTGGATGGACCAATGTAATCAGCTTCTTCCCTCTGCAGTCTCAGCTGGATATCTTTGAAATAAGTTTTTTTGTTGGAAAACGGCTGTGGACTAACAAAATTTTTACTGGGTTTGTGAGGGCTTATCTTTCCTATTCTGTCTACAGACTGCAATTGAAACAGTGAGAAAGAAAAGGCCAAATGCAGGAGATATAAAAGCTCTTCAAAAGCTAAATCACCAACAGTAAGAAATCAAAGCTAAGAAACCAACAAAACAAGAAAACCCCAAATGCAACTGACCATAATGATGATAGAGCTTTTCAGTCCAAGAATCCCTTAAGCTGTCTGCTCTATGAGACTCCAAGGCCCAAACAGAGTCTGCATTTTGTGTCAAGACTGCAGTGATGGAATATTCTTACAGTGGGTTTAGTTCATCCCTACCAGCTTTTCCACTGATGGTGGTGGGGGCTGTTTTAATGCATGGCTTTGAGGTACTGTACTTTGAAGCTCAGTTCCCCTCCTTCCTGAAAATAGAAAAGTAATCCTGCTGCCTTTGGGAGAAGAAGTTGGCTCAGAATTATATTAGCATGAAATATTAAAAAAATAAAAATAAAGACTTGCTTGAGAGAGAACAAATGAACACTCATTTGTTGTCTCATAGAGACATTTTGTAACTCTGTGAAGATCACCATATGATTCATTTGCTGCTGAAGACTCACCTGAGGGCTCACTGTTTTGTCTCTTTTGCTTGAATGATTATTTAGAATGAGAATTCTTTGCCTATCTTGCACCTGAAGCAGTTAAAACTGGAGATAACTACTTGTGTTTTTCTGATCTGTGATCATGTGTGCCCACTCAGGCAATTTGTGCAGTGTTAATGGTGGAAACAGAGTAAAACTATGTTTTCTGCCTGAAATTCTTACAGGAGCTAAGCCTGTACTTTAATGACAAACCAGAAAAAGAAAAGAAAAATTTACTTCAGTTCCCCAGTACCTCCCTCCATGTCTAACCTCCTTCATGTCACCATCCTGGTTGTGTGAGCAGCTTTCATCCCACCGTGGTTTTCTCTTGTCTACAGAAGAGCTGTCAAGGAAACATCTAAATGTGTGCTGATCTGTTATGAACTTGTGGCAGACTGCTGGCAAGCACGTCTCTAATTGAATGAAAGTCACTGACTATTAAAAATAACCTATTAAGTACAGGAAAATAATTTAAAGATGTCTATGTGTTTAATGTTGCATTAGCTGGATAACTTGTTCTGAGTGTTCTTCTTTTTGAAATATTGTGGAGCTCTAAATAATCTGCAAATCTGGTTAAGAAGTCTAGTTTCTACAAGATGCTAATAAACTGGCCAACCAGAGTATAAAATATACATTAGTCTTAGGACCTCATGAAGAAGTTTAATTGTGTGCTAAACTGAAAACAGAAAATAAACAGCAAGTTTAAATAGTGTTGTTGTAATATGTTGCATCACATACTCTAGTATTTAGAGATAAGTGTTTCTGGAAAAGGAGAGGAAATGGGATAAATGTAACATCATGAGCAGAGTACATATGAATTTCATAGAGTATTAATCTTTAATCTTTAGAGTTCCTATTTAAGCCTACACATACATTAATCCAGGCATCAGCTTTTCTCTGCTATCTTGATCATGCAGGTCACAGATGTTGCTATAGTAACCTTGCATTACCAAGGCAAAGACAGTGAAGGATCTGGCTATCTAGATAAATAAAATAATTGAGGGGTGCTTGCAACAGCATTCTGCTTAATGTAATGGTTAGATGCATTGAATGAGCACTTGAGTATGAGAAAGGCTGGCACTTGCAGCCAATTTCCTGTGGAACAGGTCAGTAATTAGAAAGATGCTNGTCTTGCATGGATTATGGCCCTGACTTGAGGAGTGTGAGAAAGGCTGGCACTTGTAGCCAATTTCCTCTGGAGCAGGTCAGTAATTAGAAAGATGCTCTTCACTGGGAAGGCCCAGGATTTGTATCACAGGTGATGTGCATTTGTTCCAGCTGTCAGTACTGTTGTGGATCCCACGCGTGGAACCAGCTCTCTCTGGTGTTGGGATGTTTTGGAAACCAAGAAAAGGTGTTTTCTGTGAAGCTGAGGTAAGCTCATGTTGCTGAATGCAGTTGTTGAAGACAGCCCAGTGCTAGTGGGGATCAGACAGTTTGTCTTACAGGAGAAACAACCCAATTACAGAGTGATTTGTTACAGGTATTAAATGCTAGTGCTGGTCTTCCATGGGGACCTGTCTTGATGACAAAGGAATGAGAATTTTCAAGTGAGAACAAAATTCTGAGTCTGCTGTAGATTTGCCTGTGAGTTGAATATTTCTTATAGTTACTCCATGGGCTTGAGCCCCTGATGAAGCTTTGCAGTATTTTGGTATGTAGAAGACTCCTTTGAACTCTACAGGCAGGAAAATCCTAACTTGTACATTTTAGGACAGTAAGGAAGCTTCCCTTGAGAGTTGTTTGCTTTTACTGTGCCTCTGAGTTCTCAGAAAGCACTTCCTTCTTGTGGGAAATTCTTGTAAGAAGTTTGAGGCTTTGTTTGTTTGTTTGTTTTAGATAAGTATGGCCACTGGGTTAAAAGTAATGCAAGGATGCAGATAAATAGAGGCAATAGTGAGTGTAGGCATCATGGAGTAATGATGATTGCTCCATTTTCACTGGAAACCAAGCCTAAAAATACTCCTGTAGTCATCTGTGCTACCAACTGAGTTTGCTGGCTAAGCCTGTAAAACACAACTTGAGCCTAAACCAGTAAAATAAGGGAAGAGTTAAAATTCTGGTCTCCTGTGAGCCTTTGTTCACCCTTCAGTCCTACAAAGGAAACCTCTCATTGCTTTAAAAGGGTCCCAACTCTTTTCCTTTTTGTCTGGCCCTGAAAAGCCAGATCAGTTTTGCTCCTTGCTTTATTGAGACTGTCAGCCCGCTCCTGCCGAGAGGCTGCTGCTGGCCAGGCAGCTTTCTGCAGGGGGAACAAGGGAAAGAAAGATTCTGCATCAGAAATTCCACTTGTATTGCTTTCCTTGCCTCTTTCCCAGCACAAAGGTGGTTTTGTTTGTGCTCAAGAACCAACTAAAAAGTTTGGCCATGAAATGAGCTCTCCTCTGGAGAAAGGGGAAGGGGTGGAACATGCAGCCCACAGCTTCAGACACAAACTTGTGCCCACTCCCTCCTCCAGGTCGTGGGCTAGAGATGGCTATTGCATTAGCTGGTTGTTGTGCCACTTCACACAGCTGCAGGGCAGCTCATGAGACAGCAGCTGCTGGTAGGAATCCTTGCAGAAGTAATTTAATAAGTTGGAATATTCTATTCTTATTCTGTGATGTAATTAGATAGGAGAAAACTTGGGAAAAAATGCTTTCCCCCTTATTGGTGGGACACAGGGAATATTTGGGTATTTTTGATTTTCTCACATTGGTATTTGTTTCAGTTCAGAGTATTTGGTGCTGCCAAGAATGGGAGAGGGGACAAGCACTTTGCTTGCAGCTGACACCCAATTAGGCTTCTCAAGATGGGCATTACTTCAGCAGGCTGAATAATGTTGGACTCATGGAAATGAAAATTCTCCCAATAGCTCCTGCTGGTGTACACCCCCTTGTACACTTATGTAGTGTTTAGTGTATCAATCTCTGCTGATAAAATAGGTTCTGCCTCTGAAAAGATCTTACCCATGTTGCTTGTTTCTTGTGTAACCAAGGATTTGCAGGATCAGGGAAATATCCACATTGTTTTTCTTCCTGTCAGAGATTAGAGAGTTTTTTGTGTGTATTAGTCTTATGAAAACGTAGCTTTGCACAAAGCACGGCTGAGCACATTTCAGGGTTTAGGCTCCAGCAGTAAGAGGATAGATATGGCCCTATATCCAAGGCATTTGGGCACTAAATCTGATGGGTAACTGAATGTGTGACTCTGTGCTTTAATCCCTTGGGCAATGACAGAGGAAGCTTGAAGGAATTTGTGTATTTCCTTTTGCTTCTGCAAAAGAGAGTGGTTTACATATTTTGAAGTGAAGACAGAATGTGTAATGCCTCCCTAAGAAATGTTAGTGAAGTGAGGGTACCTAGAAGTTGCCCAGGGTCATTCTTTATGGGCTTGGTGCCCTTTCTCAGTCTCAGGCCTGTGGAATTTGCAGATTTGCAGGATACAGCTACACAATCCCAATGACTTGGTATGTTCAAGCAGAAGTGTGAGATACAGAGTATCTGCATAGTTACCTGGGACAATCTACTTCTGGCTTTTTGGCTAAAAATGGCTCAGAGAACTGACCTTTGAACCTGGTCCAGTACTGCAATTAGCTGCTGGCTTGGGGAGAGAAAGCACTGCCATTCTCTTCCTCACTGCAGCCTGTGCACAGATGTGAGAAATGGAAGAAGCTGTGGTCTGGGGAGCTGCTTTCCATCACAGGAACACACCAGTTGGACTGGTTCATCCCAGGGCTGCTGCTGAATCTTTAAAAGACATTACATAAAAATCTATTTATAATGGAGTGAGGAAGGGTGGAAAGAAATAAAGTGTGAACAAACCATTTTGTTTAAAAATTAGTTCATGCTTTTAGGGAAGGTCTGGTTTTCCCTGTGAGCTTGCCAACATCCCTTAATTCATATCACTTAGAATAAAATGACTTCTGGGTGTAAGGAAGATTTGAATTGTCTTTTCTGTATCACTAAATAATGATTGCTTGGGGAGCTAGGAAATGTAAATTGAAAATGAATGAGATATAGCTGGTAATATTAGATGCATTATCCCCAACCTGAGGCCTTCAGTGAAAAGAGAAGGTCATCTGTAATTGTTAAAGAGCACTGTAGCAGGTACTTATATTTTTACTTTTCCTCTTTTTTGATTTGAATTTTCGCCTCATAACCACAGCAGCACTCTTCTGAGGAAGTGTGTGCCATGACTTCCTAGATTGCTTAAATGACATTCTTTTGTTGTTGTTTATGAGACAGCAGATGCAGGGGATCTGTACTTTCCTGAATGACTGATCTTCACTAGCTTTCTGGAAATGTGAGATGCTTCCCTTTGCTTTCTTTTCTGAAAAATCTTACTTGGTACACTTTGTATCTGAACAGTTCAAACCATGACAGTATTACGCCTCATTTTTGTGTTTCTGGATTGCAACTGATTTTGGTTTTTTTCTTATAGATATGCCATTACAACTCACCTTAAATTACACTGAGTCAGGAAACAGTGTAGAAGAGGTACTAACTGGTCCCATGAAGTGCCTCTGGTGCTTTGCCAAATGGCAGAGGATGCTTCTTAAACTTGAGCCTCATTTTTAACATTTAGAAAATAGGGCTGGAATTACTGATGGTAACAGTGAATAATGTGGTTAATTCTGATCATCTGGGGCAAGATTTACTGGACAAATGTGCTGGAGATAGAGGAGTTTGGCCTGCCTCAAATTCCCCTCCAAATATTCCCAATGAGAGCAGCAAACTGAAAGCAGAGGGAGACTTCTCTCTCTTGCTGAAGTGAGGTGGGACTGGTTGCAGTGGGTGTCCTTGTGGACCTCCTGGTCTGTCCTCCCATGGAGCAAGAGGGAATCTTTGAAGCGTTGTGTCTCCTGGGGCTACAGCAGCTTGGCACTTCTGAAGTTAGTGCTATTAACCATCCACCAGTGAAGTGCATAAGCAACAGTGGGATTTCCTGTTTAATTGAATTCTGCTTTTCTAGTTGTTAATTATACTCCTTGTATGGTTTTTCATGTTTAGCTGTATCATTACGCCTAACAAAGTGTTTGTTGTTACCTGCTGTGATTTTGAATAATTCATTGTATTAATATGCAGTTAGGGGCCATCATAGGTTCTCCCTGGAGAAAACCAAAAGTTGCTTTGCTGTATTTGTGTGTGTGAAGATGAGTGGAAGGCAGTTTCTGGCTTCTGTGGTCCTTTATCAAAAAGAAAATTCTGAATCAGCCAATAAAATTAAAGTACGTATTTTGAGAGTATAGTATGCACAGTATATTTGAAGTATTTTTATGAAACTGCTTGCTAAGCTGGAAATAACCTGAGCAAATCAGCCCTGGACCTCTGTAAACAGCAATGTCTTGTACTTCAGTTAATTGTTTCCACAGATGTAGTTGATGACAACATTGTGTTTGTCCTATGGAAGTGTTACTGCAGCTCTCAATTTCATTTTGTTTCCTTTTCTTAATGAATGGGTTTACCAAATCTAAAAGTAAAATTTTATTTTNCGCTGCTCTCTGCCAATGTCTGTGCTCCATTGCTGTCACAGATTTGCACTGACTTTATGTAGTGGTATCAGCCAAGATCTTTCAGGGTGCAAGGATAAAACCTTCTTTCTGGCTATCTCCTCAGGTAGCTATGAGATATTCTGTCATTTTTCCAAATGATGGGAANCAGCCTGGCACATGTTCTGGGGTTGCTGCTCTCTGCCAATGTCTGTCTGCTGTCACAGATTTGCACTGACTTTATGTAGTGGTATCAGCCAAGATCTTTCAGGGTGCAAGGATAAAACCTTCTTTCTGGCTATCTCCTCAGGTAGCTATGAGATATTCTGTCATTTTTCCAAATGATGGGAA
>VWYE01006381.1:62089-82516 GCA_013398995.1 Alaudala cheleensis
ATTAACCATCCACCAGTGAAGTGCATAAGCAACAGTGGGATTTCCTGTTTAATTGAATTCTGCTTTTCTAGTTGTTAATTATACTCCTTGTATGGTTTTTCATGTTTAGCTGTATCATTACGCCTAACAAAGTGTTTGTTGTTACCTGCTGTGATTTTGAATAATTCGTTGTATTAATATGCAGTTAGGGGCCATCATAGGTTCTCCCTGGAGAAAACCAAAAGTTGCTTTGCTGTATTTGTGTGTGTGAAGATGAGTGGAAGGCAGTTTCTGGCTTCTGTGGTCCTTTATCAAAAAGAAAATTCTGAATCAGCCAATAAAATTAAAGTACGTATTTTGAGAGTATAGTATGCACAGTATATTTGAAGTATTTTTATGAAACTGCTTGCTAAGCTGGAAATAACCTGAGCAAATCAGCCCTGGACCTCTGTAAAGAGCAATGTCTTGTACTTCAGTTAATTGTTTCCACAGATGTAGTTGATGACAACATTGTGTGTGTCCTATGGCAGTGTTACTGCAGCTCTCAATTTCATTTTGTTTCCTTTTCTTAATGGATGGGTTTACCAAATTTAAAAATAAAATTTTATTTTCCCATCATGACAGGGATTTTCTTACATGGGTTTTGTGGGTTGCCCTAGAAACAAGAAAACATTGAAGTTAGGTCAGAAAAATGAGTGTCACACCAACCATTGTATCAGTTTCTTGGATTCCATCATAATTCTAGATAAATTATGTGCCTGAGGAGTCTAGCTGATAGTTGATACTGGGATGTGGCTTCTGAACAAAGATAGGTGTGGCACATTTCTCTTGATGAGAAGAAAGTCAATGGGAATATTACATGGAGAAAGGTCTCCCTCAGCCTGGCACATGTTCTGGGGTTGCTGCTCTCTGCCAATGTCTGTCTGCTGTCACAGATTTGCACTGACTTTATGTAGTGGTATCAGCCAAGATCTTTCAGGGTGCAAGGATAAAACCTTCTTTCTGGCTATCTCCTCAGGTAGCTATGAGATATTCTGTCATTTTTCCAAATGATGGGAATGATCCTCTGAATGTGAAACAGACCTGTTAAATCTTAATGCAAAGGCCATTCCCAAAGGTTAACTGCCTTATAAATACCCAGATTGTTCCCTCCACTCACTACAAGTTTGCAATCTGCTTAATATATGCACAGTCAGGGAGAAGCTGCAAATATAATGCTAAAAGCAGACGCTTGGAACTATTGCTTTTGCTTCTCTTCAGCTTATGCAACTGTTTGCAGTAGCTTGTTGCCAACACAACTGTTGTGTTCTAGTACTTTGGGCTTCATCTTGTAAGTCTCCTGAATATGCTGTTCCCATTACAACACTTTCCATGTGAGGACCAAGTTGTTAACAGAAAAGCCACAAATACATCACCACCTGCTTAAGTCATCAGTCTAGAACTGAGCTAGCTCATGAAGTTATGCCAGCTGGAGTCCTGGCTAAAAAACCCCAAATCCCTGGTAACCAAACATTTTGAACATCAGAAGCCTGGACCTCAAACTCAGATAGGTCATTCCGCCTTCTCCCCTTGCAAATGACTGAAGTTTGTTCTTTCAGAGGTTTTCCAATGAGTCTTGCTGGCCTTTCAACTGCAGCTTTATGTCCATTGATAGGTGTTCTCATCTGCCTTTTCCATCTGCAACCACAGCCATCTCTCTGCAGATAGACCTAGAAAACCTCAGACAATAAATAACATTCTTGCTCCCCAAGCATTTAAGTCAACGGAAGGTGATGAGGTGATCCAGGAAATGGCTGCTGTCATAAATTCCTGGTCTGTGTTTGAGGCCTAGTGTAATCTCTGGTACTTGTCTGCCACTGTTGATCTCCAAGAACACCTTATAGAATTATAGCCTAATGCTTTAACAAAGTGCAGGAGGGAAAGATGCATTTTATGTAAATTTAGTTAGGATGTGTTTGAAACTAATTGCTTGAAGTGAGTGGGGAAAGCTGATGGAGTGTGATAGACATACAGAATTTTTTTTTCTGCTTTTAGAATAGACAGTGTTGATTAATTGGGTTCAGTATAGCACTGCATATATTAACTAAGCATCAGATTGCTCAGTGAATGAGCCTGCACTGTGCATGGACTAAACAGGCCATGGTCTGGATGTTTTTTACAGATCTGGATTTAGGGAGTTTTGGAGTTACACTTCTGCAGAGAAAACCATTATTTTTGGTGAATTTGGTATGGAATTATTGTCCTGGCGTAAAATATTTTATTTGTAAAAAGGGAATTAGAAACAAACAAACAAAAAAAGTGTAAAGTCATATCTGCAGAAGAGAATGTTTATTCTGAAAAGTCTCAGACTTGGGAGTAATAGGAAGTGAATCCTCCTTCACATATGCTCCTCAGCATCAGTACCCCTGAGAAGTGTCAAAGGCTGGTCTGTCAATCAGGCTGCTGGTTAACATGCCAAGTCTGTTTGGTCTTTCTGGTTTGTGCTTGTTAGAGATGCTGACTTGTCTGTTAGAACAGCCTCTGGTTTTCCTGTAGGGCCATTCTGGACACATCCACCATTCTGCAGGCATGGGCTGCACTCCTTGTTCCTGGCAGATCACCTTGCATTTTAACCATATTTGCATTTTTATAGAAAGTCAATAATTTCATTTCCACACTAGCTGGAGGCTAGGGTTACAAGTTAGAGTTATGTGCTTGATCTAGAATGGGGGTATGCATGGATGTCTCCAGGTATTTGATAGCTGAATAAAACACATCACTGTGCCTGCTGCAGTAGGCCAAATTTGCTGTTCTCAAATATGTATGAGTGTGTCATGGATCTGTGCATGCTTCCTTTCAGCATGAGAGCTGGGCACTTGCTGTTGACTTGTGTTCTGCAAGATACCTTGACCTAGTTTTAATGGAGAGAAGATTTTTACAACATCTGAGACTGGATAGACTATTTCATGCTGTGCCCTGTGGACACACATGTATGAATCCCTAACCACTTCCATGAGCATTGCACTCATGGAGTGACTGGTGGATGTGACAAAATGGAGAAGGTCAAAGGAAAATGCAGAGCAAGAAGCAGCTGCAAGAATATGTGCTGGAGTGAGCTCACAAGATAACAGCTAATTTTAAAAGATGATATTAAAATACAACTAATATGAATTAAATCTAAATACCTTCTTTCAAGAAACAAAACTAACTTGAATGGATGAGCACTAGTGAATTAAAAAAAAAAAAAGTCTCATGAAAATGATCCAATGTGTCTCTTTGGAAGCAACCTGTGGGGAACATGTAACAATTACAGGACTTTAGAAAAGTTGGTCTTTGGAAGACTGAAGTTTCAATGGGTCTCCATTAACAGGAAAAAAAGAGATGGATATGAGCCTTTGATGAACAGTGCACAAGGTTAGATAGCAGTCACAGCATATTCTGTCTTACTAATGTGGGACAGAGAGCCAGATGCATCACTGTTACATAAGCCTGCTGACCTGCATATAGAGCTTTGTGGTAAAAGGAGTTTCAGAAAAATAAATCCTGTTCAACTTAGCTTACATGAAGATGGAAAATCCAGGTATGTTTACAACGGCAAACTCCACAAAACATGCTATTCCCTAAGGGGCTTGGCTTTTGAATTTAAATTGGGAGGGCTCTCATACTTGGGACAAAGAGTTAATATGATGCAAGATCAGTCTGCTGACTAATGCTACAGTCTGTCTTTGGGGAATGGGACCACAAGATGTGTTGTACACCAGCCATAACAGCCTATTATTCAAGTGCAGCATGAATATGTTCATGCCAATTTGCAGAGGATTTTGATGGATTTGTTTAGTTTGATTGTATTCTGATTTGAAATGAATGTTGGTATTTTTTTCTATTCTTAGTGAATAAAATAGAATATTTTCAGTTGGAAGGGACCTACGACAATCATGTAGTCTGAAGATAATAATATCTAGAACTAGAGACATCAGGCTCTGGGATCCTTAGCTTGAGGGATTCTGTCTGGATCCTCCAGCTGTCTAGGGTGCCAAGGAGTTGCACATTTCCAGGGCTTCCAGGCTCCTGCTTCTTTTCTTTCTGCCTGGTGAGTTAACAGAGAGCTGGCAGCCTTGGAGTTTATGGGCAGAGATTCTCTGCTCTGAGTTTATTGGCATCCTGCCTAATGAGATCTGTAGAGGAGCCAGCAGTTTAGGAGCTCTGCAATCTCTGAGATAATCCTGGAGCAATAACTTCTTTCTAACTCCCACTCCCTGTCAACTTGTCAGAAATACACTTGAAGAACAGGGAAGAGGACCTGGCAGGAAATCAGGTGTGATTTCTGCAGTGTCATCAAAGTCCGATGTACCATTAAAAATGTTTCTGACCACTTTTAGTAACCCCATGCAGAAATCCTAATGTCAGCACCTGATCCTAGAGGTCCTGCATCCCATTGCTGCGGATATTGTGGGTACAAAGCTCAGTGAGGCAGAAGAGAGGACAAAGAAATGTTTACACCATTCCAGGATCTTTGCAGTTGGGATGTGGGTCACCTGCAGCTCTTCACACAGCACTGGCCTGCCTGTAGTCAGATGGCCTACAAACCCCAGTTGCCCTGAATGTGTTGGAAGATGTGATTATTCCAGGAAGGCTCTTGACTGACAGAGTGGTTAGAATCATGGTGCTGGAAAAGTAGATTAAATACATATTGATACCTTGTGTTTTTCCCCTTCTTCCCTTGCTTGCTTTAGGATTGACGCTGAGATCTGTGTCTGAGTAGAGATACTGGTCCAAACAGTGTGCACAGGAGAATTTTCTGGGCACACATAGGCCCCAAGCATGTACTCAAAATTCAGTAGATATTGTCAGTGTCAGTTATAGCATCCTAAATGTTGTTGTAATTAATAATCTACAGCTACAGAGTGATGTTTTAGCAGCTGGGGGGCCCTGGAAGGTGAGCATCTTCTTGCTTTTCCTAGACATAGAGCTTGAGGGTGATGGGCCCTGTGGCTCACTGTCATGATTGTGGCCCCTGCAGGGTGAATTAGGACTAATGATACAATGCAAAATTGCCCAGATGACAGAGAGAATCTGGGCCACTGCGTTCATCTTGTCTGATTTCCAAATTTTTCAGTGCTCAGGGGGACAGGATTATAAAAAAGTTTGAATTCCTGCTATGTAGGTCATATGCTGCATGCTGAATCTCCCATCGCAGGGATAAAGCTGGACCAGGGAAACTTGATTTGCCTCTGTAAATATCTATGGGAGTAGCAATGTTTTTCTTTTACTGAATATTTTCCAAGGAGTTTGATTTGTGATTAAACCGTCTAAGCTTTTGCTGTTGGTGGTACATAAAAATGTGTTGCAGTAACTGCAAGTTAACTGCAATGTATTGCAGTTACTAAACTCTGCAATCTTTAGATTTCTGTGGCTGGGCAAGACTCACTGTTGGTCTGGAGGCTTTGGAGGTGACAAGTGGTGTGTCTGGCTCTGCCAGGGGTTTTCCAAAGTACCGTCACCCTCCTGATGCTGGAACCACAGTTGTGCACCCTCTGTCTCTGACAGGGCTGTGGAGGCTGAAATACAAATCTACACTGGGTTCATCTGGGAACAGAAAGCCCATGATTTGCTCACTGACTTGTAATGATACTGCTTTGCTGAGATGTGAATTCACTTGCCTGTGTTTCTTAGGCTGATAGCAGCAAGGCAGACCTGCTGATGAAGTACTCCTATGACTGTGCATTTTAGGGAAAAGTAATTCTTTGTTACTGCTGCAGCTCTGTTGTAGCAATTAAAAAAATGTGTCTAAGGAGGAGGCAATAACTCTGAAAGTGTCTTTGATGACTAAACATTATACACTAAATATGCAGTGTTGCTGCTGATTTTTCCAGTCTCCTGTGAGTCATAAACTCTTGTCTCATATTGAGTGAGCTATTATTAATGACCTTGACTTAAAAAAAACCAAAAACAACGTGACTTTCCCTAAGTCAAATAATTTAAATAAATGGTTTTCTGTAGGATGTTTGCAGTGCTTTTCAGTGCCTGAAGGACAATGGGCAGGTCTGCCTTTGCAGGCATCACTGGTGTCCCCAGGACAAAGCCCCTCTAGCCCAAAGGGTGCTATGTTTTAGATGAATACAACCCTGGGTCTCGTGTGCAGCTGTTACCATGCAAATGTGAATAGAACTGCCTGGGAGGGTCATCTAGGAAGGAGATAGCATGGTCCAGAGACTAAAGGGCTCAAACAGCCTCCATTTCCAAGGGCCTTATTTTGTCCTGCTCACAATTTGTGCTCTTCAGTCTGAGTAGGTCTTTCATATTATCATGGCTGTTCTTAAAAGGTTCAAGGCTGCTACGTATTGCAAATTTATCTGTTCCAGTGGTGTTCTACAGCTGCTCTGTGAACATGATATTACACATTGCAGAATCTAATCATGATGATTTCTATGTTAAGGGTGCCTCCCTGAGAAACTGGAAGGGGAAGGATGTGATATTAACCAAGTCGAACACACTTTTATTGCATTTTTTTGCAGGGGAGGGAGGCTGTGGGACTCCTGTGGGTCAATTTATCTGTTATATTTTCAGCACTGGAAGGAACACTGTGTGTCCCAGTTGTAAATGAGTGCATTATAGTAATATTATAGTATGCATTATGTAAAGGACAAGTGAATTATATTAGATATGAAGTATTTGTTGTGGGTTGTTCCTCCTGTCACTCTAGGTAATTTCTTGATAATGCTGACTTCTTTAACCTCAGCAAAACATGTACATGATGGAGGTTTTCTCCATTTTTGACTTGACAAGATAATCCTTCTGGAATTTGCTTTTTCATTGCACTGGGTTGCATTGTTGTTGTGAGATGCTTCTCAGAAGCAATGTGCCTGATACATAGAAGGTACCACGCTGCCATCATATTTGGACATGTCATGCTGTTACTATCTCTATAGTATGATGTTAACTCATTTACATTAGCCTTTAAATCTGTTATGATTGTCTTAATGGGAGAAATGTAAATAACATTAAGTTCATGTGCATAATTTACCACAAAAAAAGTGCCTGTGTTTAATAAATGCTGTTAGGTTTTCAAAGATAATAAGGCTTGGAGCTGTCTAAATGAGGCAGTGCCATTACAGGGAAATCAAATCAGCAAAGCAAATGGAGTCCTGTGGAAGTTCCTTTGAATACAAAGGTGTTTTAATTGTTTCTTATTTTAAATTGGAATAAGGCCACTCTTTAATAAGGATAAGCACTGGCTGAACACTATATTAAAAAAAAAAATCCAGCTGGTTTTTCTTTTTTTATGTGTGTGTTCCAACAATCTGTGATCAGTCTTCAAGGTTTCCTATTTTGTCATTTTAAATTGCTGAACTGCCTCATATCAGCACGTTTCACCCTGAGCCTCTTGGCAAGCTAGCTATCCTTGGCTGCATGTTGGAGATTTGGGGTTAGCAACTGAGCTCAGAAGTGTGCATGTCTGTTACTGCTGCCTGCCTGCAAAGCTGTGGAATATTTGATGAGCAGGAGTTTAGACAGGGGGGATCTTCTGTAAGAATTTGCATCTCAGAGCTGCAAAGGATTGCAGGGATATTGTTCTAGAAGCCATTTTTTGAAAGCAGATACATTATATATGTATATAGTGATAGGCCATTAACAGAAGAAATTAACTCCCAGAATGACATTCAACACAACAATGAGTTCAACTGTCCATGCACATTTCTAAGATTCACATTTGCAAGTCCTCTTCATTAGTTACCCGACCATAAGACTCCTAAGTTGTTCTTCTCCAAGCAGTGTGAAAATGAGTCTGTGTGTGACATTTTTATGAAGGGCTCTGTAGCATTAAATAGCAGCACTGCTTGTATTGTTGTATATTATCTATATTGTACTGTTAATGAAAATAATGTATTTTTGAGTAAGACAAGGCTCATTTATCATTCATGAATTCATTTTTCCAAAATTACACCATTAGTTTCATAAGGAAGAAACTAACATAAAGCCAGAGAAATTACGTTAAATGAGATCTATATATGCAACCTTTTCTATTATTAAAGCCTTTATTAAGCACAAGAATGTAAAAATACATAGCATCATTTTCTAACAGAAGAGAACATAATTTATTTGTGGTTTTCAGCATTCATGGTTGGTTAGTTGGTTGTTGGGTTTTTTCCCCTGGGATGCAATTCCTTTCCTCTGAGATACAGGCATGCTCTGTTGGCCATTGGTTATAATTGGGATCGATACGTCTTCATTGAGAGTTTAATGAGATTCACACCTCCTGAGCTGCAAAGTGAATCCATCAAGTAGAAATGGGTTTCAGAAGCAGCAATTTGTGAATGAGAAGACTATATTGATCTTCTTTTTTTTTTTACCAAGCACAGAAATCAAATGTTTTTGCAAAGATCATGCTCTTAGTTATGTGGTATTTCTTTACCAAACAGCTGAGGGATCCCCATGTGTATTGTGGCAAAATGCAGCTTTGCAACCTTTCCTTTCTTGTAATTACTTCCTTTTTTCTCCAGTTTTTCTATTTGCAAGTAATAAATTTTTTTTCTGAATGAAGATGTTTCTATTTTAAAACAAGGTACTATAAAACACATATTAAACAATTTATGGTAGATCATTTTCTATTAAAGTGTGTGCTTGCCACAGACACATTGATTTTCTGTAATTCATGGAAATGATAAAATGACGAATGCTCTTGATTATATAAATTAGACTAAGTAAAATATCTGTAATTTCATTATAAAATATTAAAGAATAGTACAAGCCCTGTTGCCTGGCATTTTCTCTCATTTGCTGTAGCTCTTGCATACTGATAGAAACCAGTGGTGCTTCAGTGGTTCTAAAGAAAGGATAATTTGTGACCCTTGATAAGGGCAGAGGCACAGCAGAGTACTTCTTCTATATTTACAGCAGAAACTCTTTTAACTCTTTTGTATTACAGCAGGAGCTCTTTTGTTCATAGAATTGTCTTCAAATATTTTTTCACAAATAGCAATAATATGCATTTCTTTGCTGGATATAAAGAAATTGTATTAATTCCTTGAATTTTGCAATTTTTTCACTTTAAATACCTCTAGTGCTACAAACTAATGAAAATATGATGTTTCTGGCCCTGCACATCAGGGTTGAGGTACTGAGCAGCCACTGTGTACTGCTGATTTGAGATCTTTAATGCTGGGTCACACACTAGAGAAATGTCCCCAGTGTGCATTGACTGATATTCTGAAGTCACCCATGAGTAGCTGGAAGTGCATGATGGTCCATTACCCAAACCCACTTCAGATATCAGGCAATATTTAAATATTTTTTTACAGTGGTATCACCATGGTTTATGTCTTCTTTCAGATGACCAAAATAAAATAACATCCTCCTTTTACAATGTCTTCTAAATGGAAGGAACTATTTAAGTTCCAATCCTTGGTGTGCATTCGTTACAGGTGGGCTGTAATGAATGAAGGTGGGCTCAATGATCTGAAAAGTGTTTTCTTTTGAAATCTAAATGAGCACAGGCACTCTGAAGATGCCATAGAGATTTTAGGATTGTGTGTACAGTCCTACAGCTCCCAATTTTCTTCCTTCCAGATGTTGTTTGTCTTTAAAGTCCCTATATTAGCTTGTTCCTTTCCAACTTTGGTGCACACTCTGAAAGTATTAGCAAAGCTTTTACTGCTTTGCCTTCTTAGTGGGAGGAAGATGACTTCCATCCACCTTGGGCTCTGCAGGGGATGGAGACCATGGACCCTGGCAATGGGCACAGAGCTCTGCTCTTTGGGGAACTGACTGAACTGGGGGAGTCCAGCAGGACAGCTGTCTTGAGAAGGTGGTTCAGCACTAGTTATTTTCCACTCGTATGAGCTCTCTGAGCTTCCTTAAAAATGGAAGCATTTGAGGGAGCAGACCACTTGTCCTGTGAGAAGAGGCCAAGAGATCTAGGCTGGCTCACCCTGGGGAAGAGCCAGATTTGGGGGGCACCTCATAACAGCCTTCCTGAAACTGTGAGGAAGCAACTGAGAAACACAGAACCACAGAGCAGAGAGAGTCAGGCCCTTCACAGTGATGCATGGTGAGAGGGTCAGACACAGTGGGCATAAGATGAAACAAGAGAAGTTCAGACTGGATACAGGAAAAGCATTTCCCTCATGAGGACCCCCCAGCAGTGGGACAGGCTGCCCAGGAAGGCTGTGCATTCTCCATCCCAGGAGTTTTTCAAGATTCAATTAGGTAAATCCCGAGCAAACTGCTCTGACTTTGGAACTGACTCTGCTCTGAGTCTAAATTACCTTCTGAGGTTCTTTTCTGTGGTCTTACAATTTCCTGATACTTAGCACAGGATGAACAAGTACAGATGTGATGGACTGGGAGCAGCTAGAAAAAATAAATGCTGGTGGTTCCCAGAGGTGGTAAAAGATTGGAGAACATGAGTGAGTGCATGAATACGGATCACTGATCTTTGTTATGCTGGAAATTATTTGGTCCTGGCTTAGAGAGCAATGCACAGTCATCACTCTTAAGTTTCAAGGTTTCCTTTGAGGTTCCAATGTCACAGAGAAATCAGTTCTGTTTAATGACCTTCTACATTAGCAGTTTTTTTGTGTTGGTGACTGAAATTGATTTTGCTTGTGATGTGAAGGAGCACAAGCCCAGCCTCCACATTGTTGCTCAACCATGTGCTTTAATCCTACCAAAGAATGGGAGGCCAGCAAATTTCTGAGCATCAGAAATACCCATGCTGAAACTCTTAGGTACAGTATTAATAAAGACTCAGCTGGTTTTTAATATCTGTGATACATGGTTGAAAACTTTGTGCTTGAGCCTTGGAAATGCTTGGTCAATATTTTTCTCTGGTAAAGTAACATCATGAAGATCTTTCCTATTTTCCTCAAGCTTTTCACAAGAGAGAATTCCTCCCTGATCAGAGTAATTACAAAACAATTCAGTAGTGGTTTATGTTCCACACTTCTTAGTTAGATAAGTGGTATGAAGAAAAAGAATAAGAGAAAGGTGGAGGATAAATTCGTCAGGGAAATAAAATTGCAAGGAGCACAAGGTTTCATAAAGGCTGCAGTGGACAATGAAAGGAGGGGGTGAATAATTCACATAAGAAGGAGCAAGGACAAAGAGGATGAAAAGAATCTGAAAGAGAAAGTGAAGAGTCTGACAAAATGAGACCAAATAATTGGCCGTTAATGTTTCAAGAAAAATAGAATAAAAATGGAAGGAAATATTAGGTAAATAAGGACTTTTACATTTGTAAATGCTCTTAGTCTAGCAGTGCATGTTTGATAAATATTATGTAACCCAAATTTTGTAAAATTTGAGAACTTAGTTTAAATTTAAATTGATGGATAACAGAAGATGTGATCACTGAAGTGCAAAAAATTGTAAGTTCATTGAATTGATGACGTTTGAATCAGATTTCCATTATTCTGGCCACACCAGTTTTCAGTGATAGTTTTTTCAAGCATAGCTTTCCCTCCCTGATACTTTAGGGATATTCTTCCTTTTGAACAAATCAATAAACTGACAGCTGGAAGCAGTGGGTAACTCCTCTGCAACCAACTGAGGAACTAAAATTGCAATCTCTCTTCTACAATTTCATCCTCTCTTCAACCAGTCTTCGAAAATAAAGGTCAATTTTAGGAGGACCTAGAGACTCACGCTCCTGATCCTCCCCAGAGCCTATGCACAGCAATAGGATCACAGACAAGAGACTTCATGTGTGACTAGAAGAGGAGAGACAGGGATGTATTCCAGACTATCCCAAAATACAAGGACAGCTTTGCTGGTATTAAGTCCTACTTCTCTTTGTAATATTAATTGCAAATGAAAAAGTACCTGATATCCTGAAAAATCCTTGGAAGGGGTGGATATCAAAGGCTGAAAGTGTATTCAGCTGGGTGTTGTTTTGATTGCACTTAGGCTACAAAGACATCAATCAAAAAGAAGTTGATCTATGGAGACTCTAGTAGCATTCCCTTTCCTTGCCTGGAGATCAGAATGAACTGCAGTGGATTTTCTTTGTTTGCAGTACAGCCTGGACTTTACTAGATGATGCAAAGAGAAGGAATTCCAAAACCAATTTTGTTTGGATGCACCTACAGCAGAATTAATGTATAATGTCTTACAAAGGCTGCAGAAAGCTTCTGGTGGTGTTTTGAATGAAAATCAAGTCTGAACATTTACCAGTTTCTGATCCAAGATGGAGAGCTGAACTAGGGAGCATGCAAGGGTTCTAAATGCCTCTCTTGATGTCCTCCTGCCCAGCTGACACCCTCCTTGATCAGTGACTGACTTTTGCATATCTCACTGGTTTTGTGTCCTACAATAATCCATCTAGCTGCTTCTCCAAAAATAATTACCTCCCCTTTATTATTTTGCCTTGCTCTGCAAAGGATTTTTCTTCAGTTCTGTTCTTCATGCTTGGAAAAATCTTTCCATCCTGAATTATAAGCCATAAGGGCTCTCTTCTTTCCCAGTTTTAAATTTTTCTCTTTTGAGGGTCATGCTGGTGACTTGGATGCATTTTAATAATGACAGGTAGTTACTGTCACCAGCCATTTATTATAATAATAATTGCAATATAATATTTTTAACAAAATTCTCTATGCTATTGTAATTTCCTGCACTCCTGATGTACTAAGATGTGTGTTTCTCCAGTATATACCAAGTTTTAGCCAGAGTTAAGTATGCAGGCAGTGCATCACTGGTGATGTTTAACAGTAATAATGATAGTCGTAATGGAAATTGTAAAGCCTGATAAAATGTTATGCAGGCTTTGAAATTTAATATCTGAGGAAGGATGCAAATGGTATTTCTCTGAGAAGAGTCATAGAAATAGGACTTGGAAAGTTGCTTCCGTGATGGCTGTCATCCCATGAGTTGAACTTTATCCATGAGACTTCTGTAGATCCCTGCCAACTGGGTTGTGGAATGGTGTTAGGAAGATGGCAGGGAATATTTATTTCTGTATTGATGAATGGAAGTTTGTCTTGTGTACAAGAAGGACTAGCAAAAGGGAAAAGCATGGAATGTGCTTTTCATCTAAATGAGTAAATCATGGGAGAATGTCTCAACATGTTTTGGGCAGTTCTACAATGTGCTGCCGTTATGCTGTGTTTGTATGGAAACACCTGGGCACACTGCTTCCCAAGTGCTTTGTTTTGACCTTGAATGAATAACACACAATTACTTAAATTGTGAAAATCCAGATACTTATGCTTTTGGTATTTTTTCTTCCTTTTTTCTTCCTTCCTTTTTTTTTTCTCCTTCCCCTTTCTTTTGTCTAGGGAAGAATGTATCAGTCACACAGAAGAAGCAGTAGAGCTCTAAAGGATGGATGAAATGTGGTTTGGCCTGAAGGTGACTGCAGCTGCACCATTATGGGAAAAAGTGAGAAGTTGCCCTAAGTTACCATCTGCACCATTTTAGCCACCTGCTGTAGTGGAAGCTGGCCATGGATGCCAACCCAGTTTGAGTCTGAATTTTGTTTTGTTTTCTTGGGATCTCAGCATTTGCATTTTAAAGCAGTTACCAAGTTAAGCACCATCTCCATCTTCATGGGTCTGCTTATGTGGATATGTGATATCTTCAGCCTTGTGTGGCTTTGAGCATTCCTGAAAGAGCCTTTGATCTGAGGATGTGATACTTGAGGGTACAAACTGTTTGGCAAATGAGACAAAATGGCATTTTTACAAGGGTAAGTTGGAATTAGGAATGATCTTCATGTGTGCTGTGAGGCACTTCGAACATCAAAGTGCTCCGTCCTAACACTCTGGTATTTCAACCACATGAGTAGGACACACTGAATTACACTTTCAAATAGAGCACTTGTAGGCACACACGCTTCTTCTGAAATAGGCACGTTTGTGCACTCTGGTTGGTAGCAAACACATTTTGCAGCCATGCTGCACAGTACAGATTACACACCACAACCCCTGCAATTCACCTCTGAGTACCGTTTGGGAAGGCAGGGAGATGTGAATGCAGGCACCAGACCTGTCCATGAGGAGTCCTGTGGGTGCCTCCTTTCTGTAACTAAAGGCACAGAGCACTGTTGAGTCAGTGGCAATACTCATGCTGACCTGCATGGCAGCAGCTGCTCTCAAACTCTTACATTGTGATGCACTTTCAGTTTTGATAACTGTTTTATGACTTGTATTTCCCTTTTTTCCTGTTTAACATTGGGCTGACTGATAGGATGTGCTGTCTTTACAATGTGTAGTTGCCCAGTAATTAAAGATATCCTTTGAAAGGAAGCAGAAGAAGAATAAACTGTGGAATCCCAAATCAGATTAATGTAATGTGCATTTCTAGATTACAATTAGTAACAAGATGACACGTTGTCATGGTAACATGTGAAGCTTAACTGCAAGTTCCTAAAATAAAGCAATGACATATGTGTAGGTTTCTATCCATTTGCATACTATCCACATGAAAACATACATAATTTCTACAACACTCAGGCAATTAAACCCTACTTCTTTCTTCTGAATTAAGTGTTGAACTAAAATATCAGGCCTCTTGCCTAGTATTTATGCAAAATCTCCCACCATAAATTACAAATGTTGCTAATGAAGCTCTCCATTTTGTAACATCTTAAGCTTTCTGCCTTTTGGTCTCATTTTAGTGTAAGGAATGTAGAGCACTCTTCCTTCTTTGTGGTTTGTACCAATGCAATCTCCTTGAAATTCTACCCCCTCCTCATATGAAAATTGTCCAACCAATATTGGAAAAGTCTGCCTATAAATTACATTGATAGACCAGTGGATGTGTTTTATGTGGCTGAGGATTGGGAAGTAAAACCTCAACTTTACCTCAAATCACTGGAAGAAAGCAGTAAATTTTTAATGTGAGATTGCTAGCTAAGACGGAGAGCCTAGCTATTTTCTAGCTGCCTTATGGTGGAAAGTGTTGTCTACTTGTTAGAGAGTCTGAGTTTCTTTCTCTAAGCAGAAGTTAATGTATTTAATGTGCTATGGTAGAGTTGCCAAGACATGCTTTACATGTATTGTTATTTCATGGTAAACCTTCAGAGAATGAAAAATTGGGTGCTTTGTTCTGATTGCTTTATATGCACAACATTGTTTTGGTCAAATTCTTTAGTCAAAATTACAATGCTGCTAGATTCTGTAAGTAAATGCAATTTCCTTCTGTCACTCTAAATAGACAAGATGGGCAGTGTTACATGGAAAATATGGTTTCTTTGGCAGTTCACTTATCTATGTATAATTTACTGTACAGAATATTGGACGATATTGAAAATACAGCTTACAGGTTGCTCTTTAAGTGACCTTTAAATCCCAAATTCTGTTCTTCACACCACTATGGTTGGCAAATGGTGCAAGTACAATGATTGACTCTGGCGTGATAATCATGTTATATTCAGAATAATGCAGTAGCTGGGAAATGTGTCACATAGACAGCAGAGTTCCCAGGATAAACTGCCTGCTAAAGCATGGCTGATGTTTGTCCTTGTGGCCTTTTAAAAAGTGGAAACTCTGATTTTTGTGTTTCATAAATCTACCTGTATTTCTCACTTGCAGATGAAGGTTTTTAATATTTGAATTTACTGTGGTTATGGGGTGGAGGGAAGGACATGAGCATGCTGGGTTTTGCCACTAATCCTTGGAAATCCTTTAGTGCCTTAAGGAGGCAGAGGGGTAACAGTCCCTAGGATTACAGAAACTTGTTCAAACCTCTTTCCTGCTTTAGAAGAATTCCTTTAAAATATATTGTGCCTTTGGCTCTAAATATATTTGCATTAGAAATCAGAAGCCATGGGATTATGGACAGGAATTATTGCCCCTACAGAAATGTCAGGAAAGAGAATATACTATTTCTTGTATAGGATATAATCTAAAAACATAGCTGACTTAAATTCTACCATTGGGATCCATGCATACTAGCAAAGTTGCAAGTTGCAGTTAAAGGCAGGAAAAAAAAAGGAAAAAAAAAAAGAGAAGGTTTAAATATACTCGATTAAGTGCTTGTATCACTGAAGTGACTGGCAAATTTCCATGGGCTTTCTTAGGACCAAGATTTCATGCTTGCTACTACTTGGCTTAAGAAATTCTCACATGTGGTAGATATGTGGGCATCATATTCTCTTTAATGTTGTGGGAGAGGAAAAGAGAGATTAGTGGTTTTGGAGACCTGCCTTGATTTGGAGTTGCTGGGATCTGTGGTACAAATCTCTGTTCACTATTGTTTCTCTGTGTAATGTCAACTCTTGCTTTGGGAATATGAATATGCAAATGTAAATTCCAGTGTGAGAGGTTACTGAGCAGTGTGCACTGACTGATGCCAAACAACTACATTTCTCTGCTCTCTGAGCTGTGGTCTTTTTCAGAAAGAGGAAAAATGGAACCAACAGATGAAAACCACTCCAGTGCCAAAAAAGCCTGCGTGAGGCAATTAGTGTACAATTCACTGATGGTCCTAAGCAGCTCATAGGAAAAGCTGAATAAGCTTTTAACTCATGAGTGAATTTTATCTTCTAGGAAATTAAGAACAATTTGTTGGTACAGAGCTAAATTGAAAGAAAAAAGAAAAAAAATGAAGTCCTGAAAATCAGGCTGGTGGTGGTCTTCTCTTTTGCTCCCTGTGATGACAAACAAGTTTTATAGAATTTGTAAATAGTTAAAAGAAAATAATTACGTGGCTCACAGTATGTAAGACAAGGCCCAGCATGGAACAGATTTTTACAGTTTATTTATAAATTATGCTTCTGTCTTTTGTTTGGAACTTGGAAAAGGAAACCATGTAAATTAAATAAGGAGTGAAGACTTATTGCACACATTTGTTGACTGAAACAAAAATATTTCCCCACCTCCTGAGGTATTTATGAGTAATCTGGAATGAATAATCTACAGAGATCTTGCCTTTTGAGCTCTAGTGCTGTACAACTATTTAACACTTCTGCACAGCCAACAGAGGAGTGGTAACCAGAAGTCATGAAGGGCAGTTGTTAGGGCCGCAAATTTGGATCCATTTGAAGAGGTACCAAAGAATGCACAAAAAAGCTGGGATTTGTGGTGTGATACTTATTAAGCAGGTGTAGCAGTTAGACTGGGGAGGGAGGGGTGTTTGTAAATAAATGCAAAAGGTTTAAACTCTGACCCATGACCACCCTGTCACTGGGTATCACATTCGTTTCGGCTACGTGAGAAGCTTCAGCAGTATAAAAGAGGCCACTTATATTTTAGCTGTTTCATTAAAACCTTCTGGATAACTCTTCAGCAAAGATTTTCACTCTAAGACATTTGCCATTGATATCAAATGTACATATGTATTAATATTCAGTGTAACTAGGAGGATAAAGAATTGTAATGAAGTCACAAAGTCTACTTGATGATCACAGATTTGTAATTCTCACAAATTATGTAAGATATGTTGACATTTTATCTTGTTAACAAGATGTATTTTTCTATGTTAGCTAAATGTATAATTTGTATAATTTTGTATATTAAATGTATGCATATTTTAAATTAAAAACATTATAATTTTATTATTTTAACTTTAAAATGGTGACAGAGCTTCTAAATACAGTTTTATATACAACTGTATCCATGGATAGCAGCCCAAGAAGTCAAGTTTTGAGGAAGGGGCCACCTGATCTTTTAACAGGATAAGGAAATTGTTACACCCAAGCACTTGCTCCTCATGATGGAGGAGCTGCCATTCAACTTCTGCTGAGTTAGTGGAATTAATATGAGTTGGCAGAATACTATGGGCTGTATCACTGCTCATCAAGTGGGTAACCTGAGCCATCCCCAGCTTGTAGCTGTGTTTTGGATTCACCATTCCTATTTGTCAGGAGACAAATCATCAATCCATGGGATGAGGTTTTGTGGGGGGAGGAGGACACTGCTGACAGAGATCCAGCAGTCCCACAGAGCAGAGAGGGAGACTGACTCAGTGGCTTGGCAACTCCAGTTGTTCCTTGGGAAGAGAGAGAACTCGTGCCTCTCACATGCATTCCCTTTGGACCGTTTGTGCCTTTTTTGGTCTTATGATTCTGTTGTAAAATGCACAACAGCAAAAAATAGGTGCAAAATGTACATTGCACATTCTCTAGGGCCCTGCACCAGGGCAGTCCTGCTCCAGCTCATGATATTCACGCTGTTGGAAGAAGAGCTCAGCTGCAACCGAAGCCAAGCAGGTTTGTCACACCCTTCTTGTGCTTTTGTCCAGCCAGATGTTGTATGTTTTGTTGTGTGAAGCAAGTATGTGCCTAGGTTTTCTGCTGTCACTCATCTAGTCTGTTTGGAACAAAGGTCCTATAGGAAGAGGGTCACTTTCAATCAAATTCAGTCCTCTTTTCATCAAGCAATGTCAAAACAGGATGAGGTGCACTGTTTGCAAGAGAATATACCAAATTAATATATTTCTCCAAAGCTGCATACTTGTTTTTAGGCAAACTCACAGGATGCCAGGGTATCAGGATGCAATTGGGGCTGCTTCTGTAGCACCTAAAACTGCAATTTTATCTCTCACTGAACAAAGGATCAGTATGCATCTAGTGACTGAGAATAGTTTTTTAGTAAACTAAGGGCTATTGTATGAAAAAAACCCAAAACATTTAAAAGCAAAAACAGACTCTGATATTTTTTTATGCTTATTTATAACTAGTAAGTTTAATGCTGTTTTCTAAAGCACTGATCTGACATGTTCTCTGAGTCTTGTGATCTCCTTATGCATCAGAATTAATATGACTATCTGGCTTAATACTTAAAAAATAATTCCATTTTTTATTTTAAAAAAACCCAAGTGCTCTAGAAACCTGAACAGTGTTATCTAACTGGATCCAAAGTGTAAACAGAGTCCATGCTTCTTACCTTTATGGATGATAAATAAAAGATGCTCTTCATTTAGCAGATGTATACACTATGCAACATACTGGACCTACTGTGGGACCTTCAGAACTCTTTTTTCTGGAAATTCAAATTAATCTCTTGATTGCACAGAAGTAACCCATAAACACAGTATTTTTCCAATTGCAAAGACAGGCAGGTCACACATCACACTCCATGTGCCACCTGCATATTTCATTAACTGAGAGGGTTTGGTGTCCTGTGGAGGAAAAAATTGACTCTTTTTTCCCCAACATGATCAATGAATCTCAATGTTACCATCAGGAACAAAAAACAAAATCAATATTTGCCCATGCAAGAGAAGAGTTTGAGGAAGCAACAAAGCGATGTCATACAAACTATATTTTTTTTTTCTCATGCACCAGCGAAACCTCCATATGATATTAAGGTGTTAATGTGGAAATATGGTTTATTAAGTGAGCTGTGTAATCCTGGGCGATATATGCTCAGAAATGTCAGTTGACTAAAATCAGTGCACTGCTAACCAATAATAAATGAAGTTTTTTTACTATCTTACTAACTTCCCTCATGTGAACAACACCCATATAGTGTTGAATGGACACACAGCATTTAAGCCAGCAGGTCCCACTGGCTTAAATGCAGAAAAGAAAGATGTTTTCCTTAGATGTATTTTGGCATTGCTTAGGTATGTCACATCACTGTTCATGGCGTGGGTCCATGGGTAGTTCTTAATGAGATAGATGGTTATGGAACTAATTTCTGATGAAATCCCGGGGACCTCTCTCTTTAACCTCCTACTTTTCCTGATTTGCAATTAGTAACTTGCAATATTTCTCTTGCTGGGACTACCAGGTATGCCTGTGGACCAAAGGCAACAGTGCAGTGTGGTTGGGCTTGCCTTCAAACAACACATTGTACATGAGCTGTAAACAGGCCTTATGATTGATCCACTGCTTCAAATTTGCTTAGTCACGTAATTAATCTCAGACCAGTTTGTTACAATATATTACTTCAGAGCAACAGAAAATGTCCCTTATGTAACTACTGGCGTAGTCAAAGCCTGTGACAATTGCCAGAGATTGGCTGTATGTGCAGGAGAGGAGTGTCCAAGGACTTGTGAATTTGGTGGATGATTGCAGGTACCAAATCTCAGGATGATTTTAAGGCAGGACTGCAAAATGGACTTTCTGAAGCGGGCTGTGCAGAGAGCTGAGAGGAGCACACACCTCCTGCCCTTGTTTTGGGGAACCTGGATCCCTCACAGTGGATCGAAGCCCTCCCTGGTTTGTCTCCTTCTGCCGAGGCCAAGTCAGGCAAGCACCATGCCGGAGCCTCCTGGGGTGCTGAAGGGACAGCTCCGGGCGGCGCTCCGCCGCTCCGAGGGCGATCCGCGGGGAGACGCCCGGCTGTGTCCGGCGTGTCCCGGCCTTCCGCGGGGCTCGGCGAGCACTCGGGGGCCCTGGGCCGCAAGCCCAGGCCGCGGAGCCGGCGCCCCATGCCCGGTGGCGGGGCCGGCGCCTCAGGCGCGATCACTTCCGTGTCAGGGCCGGCGCCCGCTGCCTGTAGCTCCCCGCCCGTAGCCCCCCGCCCGTAGCCCAGGCCCCCGCGGCGTGCTGAGGGGTCGGGCGCCCCGAGAGCGCCGCCGCAGCGG
>VWYE01006382.1:0-12517 GCA_013398995.1 Alaudala cheleensis
CAGAGTTTCTCCAGCAGAACCTCCCCGGAGGAATTTCACACCAAAACCTACAGATTTAGAGATGTTCTGGGCTTTGCTCTGTTGACTCAGCTAACAACTGTGGGGATGTTCCAAGTGCCCTCTGTAGGAATGGTGATCCCAAAAGAAAATGCAATTTTTCTTCCTTTTTTTCCCTTTTTTCCCCCCCTGCCCTTCATTTGTGTAATGAAATAATTTTTGCGTTTTTATGTATTTTTGTTTCATTTTTAAATGAATGTCTCCCTGAGATGGGTAACGATGAAATCGGGTTAAAAGGCGATTTATTTAATATTTTTTTTTTTGAGACTGGTTCCTGCAGCGAGGATGTTCAAAGCGGGATCAGGGAGGGGGAAGGTGCGAGAACGGAACATTGACAGGTAATTCCCACCTGCCCTCATCACTGCAGCGCTGGGACGGGAATGAACTCCCATCCCTGCCTCGGGAGCATCCAGAACTCGGAGCAGGAGCGAGGAGAGGGGAAAGAGGAGCTTGAAAAGATGGTGAGAAGCGCCCAGGGTGAGCAAAGCTGCGGTGGGGCTTCCCAAAATCATCCCAGCCTCCACTCAGGGTGAGCTGACCTTGCGGGATGTTAGTTTTTTCCATATTAAACTGTCTTTTCTCTCTTATTAAAAACTGTATTTTCTCCCATATTTCACTGTCTTTTCTTCCATTTTAAACCCCATTTCCACTCTAAACTCTCTTTATTTCCACTCTAAGCTCTCTTTATTTCCACATTAAACCGCCTTTATCCCAAATGGGCTTTCCCTGCTTCTGCCCTTCCCATTCCGTGTTTTTGAGCTGGTTTTGGGCTCAGATCCCACCCTGGGCTCCCATTCCCATTCCCAGGGGCCGTTCCAGGGTGGGAGGATGCAGGGGAAGCCGGAGGGGAGCACTCACCGGGGGCCCGTCAGCACCAGGCATTCCAGGGAGCCCGGGTTTGCCCAGGGGGCCCTGAAACCGAACAGAAACATCGATCAAAATCCATCAGAGCACCGCGGCACGGGGATTTCCAGCCGCGTTTCCTGCTTTTCCCAGCCGGGAGAGGCTGCAGGGATGGAGAAGCTGCCGCAGGATCCGATTATTTGGGATGCACAGCCCCCCAAAATCCCGGGATGCTGCACAGCGGGGTGAGGATATCAAACTGTGGGGTCACAGGAGCAAGAAATGCCCGTTTTTGGGGTGAAAAGTGCTCGGTGAGCACCTTTTAATCAGCAGCTGCTGATTTGTGGCACATCAGGAGGTGCCACTGCTCTCCCAGAGCTGTCAGGGAGCTCCTGCCCAGGGGATTATTGAGAATTCCACCCCAAACGAGCAGGAGGGGACACACAGGGACACACTCACACGGTGTCCCTGCTCTGGGGGAGCTGAGAGAGCCCTGAATGACCCCTCTGGAGGAAAAACTTCTCCTCCTTTAAATCCTGCTGGTCCCAGAGATCTTGGGGGAAACCTTTCCCCCTTTAAATCCTTCTGGTTCCAGAGATTTTGGGAGGAAATTCTCATCCTTTAAACCCTGCTGGTCCCAGAGCTCTGGGGAAATTTCTCCCCCTTAAAATCCTCCTGATCCCAGAGATTTTGGGGGGAAATTCTCATCCATTAATTCCTGCTGGTCCCAGAGATNTTTAAATCCTGCTGGTCCAAGGCCAGCACCAACCCCACGTCAACAGCCAGAAAATCAGAGGGAAGGGATCCATGGGCTCTTCCCATTATCATCATCCCACCCCCCAAACCCACAGAAAAAACCCGATTTTCCAATCCTCTCCTCCTGTTTGACCACAGGCTGCCTCCAGAACGTTCCTGCTCAGAGGGGAAATGAATGCAGAGAGGATGAATTAGAGGCAAAGCCAGGCTGGCCTGAGCTCTGCTCAGTCTGGAATGAGAGGCACGAGGCTTCCATGGCTGCAGACAGATGGTGCACATGGGGCAGAGGAAGGAGCAAAATGCAAATCCTGACAGAGGCCAGAGCTGAATTCCAACTCACTTTCTCTCCTGGGGGACCGATGGCGCCTTGTGGACCTGGGAGACCCTGTGGAAAGCCAGGAGGAAAAATCAAATCAAGGTGGTTGAAGGAGGGAGTTATTCCTTCCAAATGCACCTTGGCTGGGCATTGTGTGAGGGCTGGGGGTTTCCACCAGCTCCATTCATTCCCAAAATGTCCTGGGAGCTGCTGGGGGCAGCTCAGGAGGGGAACAGGGATGCTGTGAGGAGCAGGATTCCCTTGGGAAAAGCCAGGGAATGTGCACTGTGCCCCTGGCTCTGGAGGAGCTGGGCAGTGGGGAGTCAATCACCAGCACAGGAGATTTCCAAAGAGATTTCCTGGAGCTGCTCTGGCTGTGCCACAACAAGGGGAGAGAGAGCTGGGGGATCCCACACTGAGAGCGTTTGCAGGAGGAATTTTGGGGGCTGGAAATGGTTCCTTGAGGCAAAACCTCTCCAAATGTTTCTGGAGGTGAATCCTCCCCACTTTTCCCCACCTGTTGGAGGAGGGGGTTTGTTCTTACCTGAGCCCCTGGGTTCCCCTGCTGTCCTGGGGGCCCTGGCTCGCCCTGGGGGCCCTGTGAGGAGACAGGGGGAAGGTGGGGAAGGTGAGAAGGAGCTGGAATCACAATTCCTGAGTCCCACCCCAGTCAAATCCCAGTATTCCCACAGCCTGGATACACCTGAGCTGGATCCACACCCTCCCTGAGCTTCTCCCAGTAACCAAGAGCTGCTGGAAGCAGCTTTTCCCACTGGGAAAGGGAAGGGGGAAGTGACTTCAAGGCACACTGACCCCTCTCCTGAGGATTTCCAGCCCAAAGGAGCTGAGCAAGGCTCTGACATCACCTGGATCTGCATTTTATTCTCCAGGGAATCCATCCCAATCCCATCCCATCCCATCCCATCCCATCCCATCCCATCCCATCCCATCCCATCCCTCTGAGGCATTTTTTTCCCCCCTCTCAGTGAAATGCCTCTATTTTGATATTCATTAGCATTTCAGGGAAAATGTTTCATCTTTCATGAAGAAATAATGTGTAATTCCATCAGAAATTACAATAAATTAACATCCACTTGCTGCAGGAAGTTGTTCCTGGTGTTTTTTTTTTTTCACAGGCTTTGACAGGAATCTAGACCAGGCTAAAAAGCAATTAGCAAATGTAATCTGAACAGAATTTTGCATTTTTGCCCTACACAAAATGTGAAGTGCATCTGCAGGGAGAACTTACCACATTCCCTTTGGGACCTGTTGGTCCATCCATGCCAGCCACACCCTTTGAAAGGATTTTTAAAGCACAGCAGTTAGAAAATATCACATTATTTCATGAAAGGATTTTTAAAACACAGCAGTTAGAAAATATCACATTGTTTCACACCACAAAGGCAGGGAAATGCCATAAAAATAATAATAAAGTCAACAAGGCCTTTGGACCATGGGAAAGGGAATAATTTCCTGAAGGTTTCTGGTGAAGCTGCCAAGTCCATGAATCCAGGTGGATTTTTAAAAGTCATTTCAGAGCTTTCCCCTTTGGTTTCACCTGCCTGGGAGGCACAACCAGCACCAGGCTGAGGAAATCCTGGATTGCATCCCACAGGGAGCAGGCAAAGGAAAACAGGGAACAAAACCTGGCTGGTGAAGGTGACAGAGCTTGAGCCAAACCAAAAATCATCTGGTATCACTGAGAGGGGACCATGGAGATGTGCCCCTGCCACCATTTCACATTCATGGAGTTGGAAAATACCTCTGGAATCATCAAATCCAGCATTAACCCAGCCCCAGCACCAAACCCTGTCCCCAGGGGCCACATCCAGGTGGGTTTGGAACACCCCCAGGTGGGTTTTGAGCACCCCCAGGTGGGTTTGGAGCACCCCCAGGTGGGTTTGGAACACCCCCAGGGGAGTTTGGGTTTGATTTGTGTGATTTTATTATATCACTGGGTGTGTAGATATTAATTTTAGATTTCTTTGTAACTTAATATTGGGCAAAGATGGAGGCAGATCAATGTGATAAAGTCACATTTTCCTGTCCTTCTCTTCCTCTTCCTTCTTTGCAAAAAGTGATGGGTTTTTAAGATTAGTAAAAGTAAAATTTCACTGCATGACATGGGTTTTAGTTATTGGTGTTTAGAGAAAAACAATATTAACGCAATATAAATTATAAAAGCCCAGCCACTGTCGTGGGTGGGGGAGAATCCATTTTTCCAGCTGCTTGTGAACTTCATGCTGGACAGAAAGAACTGAGAAATAAGATTTGTAAAATAAACATCTGCAGTCCACAACCCAAACGTTCTCCAATTCCTTCTTTCAAGCACGGGCAGGTGAGAAGAAAGACTTTACACTGCTGGGGTTAATCTCAGAAGAAATAAATCCAACAGTCTGGGGTTCCAGAGCTCCTGCATCAGCACTTCCCAGGGATGAGGTGCCCTGGATAAAACCCCACATGTTCCAGCCTCAGCCTGGGCCTGGCATCTGCAGGAGCTGCTGCAGAGCCCCGGGGCAGGAGTGTGTTAATCACTCCCATCCCTCCCTGCCAGGAATATTGACTCAGGTGGGGCAAATCTGCTGCTGCTGTGGATGTGATCCCACTGAGGATGGGCAGGAGGCACAGCCTCTCCTCTGCTTTTCACTGCCCAGATGTGGCCAAATGAGGCACAGCTGGAATGGCTGAGGGGTTTTTTGGCTGGGAGGGGGAGGGCAGAACTCACCGGTGGCCCTGGGGGTCCTGGGGGTCCCTTGGGGCCCAGGAGGCCTCGGGGTCCCTGTGGGGAGAGGGAAAAAAACAGGGTCAGAATTCCCATTTCAGGATGAGATTCACACAGCAGGGCTGGAAAGGTCCTTGCAGGTGCTGCTGCAGCTTCCCTGAGCTGGAAAGTGGAGAAATCCTGTGGGCACAGACCCTTCAATCATAAACCTAAATAATACAGGCACAGACGTTTATTCCTCAAATTGGAACAAATCCCCCTTGAAACAGAATTAATTGAATCCCATTCCTGGATTGCCCTGCAACCAACACTCTGCAGCCAAGTCATTACTGATGAAAAGTCCTGAAGGATGACCTGGGATCATCCCCAAAAATCCCTGCAGACTGAGAGTTCATCATGGACAATCCACACTCCTCAGCAAGGCTGGGAAAGGTTTCCATAAATGTGCATTTTTTAAAGGCTTTGGGTCCTAAAGCATGAACAGCTCAGGGCTTCTGCTCTCCTGGTGTTTTCCTTCCATCCCTGCCTCTGTCACCAGATTTAAGCTGGAATTGTCCTCAGGGAAGTTGGTGGCATTGGAAACACCAATTCCATCATGTGGAACAAGGAGAACACGGCAGGAGAATTCTGCAAAGGGAATTTTTGGGCATCCCAGCCCCTCCTGGAGCCTCCAGGGAGGTTTGGAGTGGAAGGGAAGGGGTCTGTGAGCCCTCACTGAGAGCTCAGCTTCCCATCACAGCCCCTTCCTGGAGTGAGGGGAGCACTGGGAATTCCTGTGGATGGAGGAAAGGAAATCGTTCTTGACTGATGGGCAGTTTCATCTGTCTGCCCAAATATTCCTTTTTCTGATGCAGAGGAATTGAAATGAAATGTTCCAGGGTGGAACAGGAGACATGAATGGAAGGTTGGGGGGATTCAGATCCTGCAAAAAATCTGCAGCTTCCAGCAAAAACTGGGTGAATCCAGGGGTCTGTCCCAGCCACTGGAAATCCCCTGGGCAAAGCCCTGCATGAATCCAGGGCAGAAAAATCCACTGGTGAGAGAAACTGGAAGGAAATGGATGAAGCAAAACCCATTTTGAATTTTCAGCCACATTTGCAATGAACCTTCCTCTGGCTGAGGGCAGGGAAGAGAAACCCCCAGCTTTAGGGTGTGTGTGTATTCACAGCAAAATTCCCTGTAATTCACTGAATCCTTTCTCCTGGCATTCCCAGGGATTTTTAACTCGTGCTGCTGAAATAAAAATTAATTTCCTTCTTGTGCTCCCCTCATTTCAGCTCCTCTTTTGTTGCTGTGTTACCTGAGCACATAAATGCTTTGAAGAAGTTAATAAGCCATAATTTATGGCTTTGGACACGTGCTAAGGAGATGGCTGAGTTGATTAATCTTCCCCAGGAGTTAATCAGACATCTTGTCTATAATTCAGCCCCAGTGAGTCTGTAAATGCCAACCCTCCCCTCTCTGCCATGAACTGTGTCCAGCAATTCCCATCAATTCAATCTCAGCCCACCAGGCTGGGCCTGAGCTCCACAAAAAACCAGAGGTTTGGAGAGAAATGACGGATAATGTCCTTTACATGGCAAAGGGAATGCACCCAGCATGAAACCAGCCCCACACAGGGATCCACAGCCAGCCCTGAGCAGAGTCTGCACTGCCAGAAATACACAAATATTTATATAAAAAAATATAAAAAATATAAAAATATATTTATATAAAAATACAGAAATATCAGGGGAGAAAAATGAATTTTGTGAGTATTTTATTGACAGCCCAACTGTTTGTTTGGGGTTTTTTTTTAGTGGGGTTCTGCTTGAAGGCATTTCTTTAGCTTGGATCAAAGGATTTGTCCAGCAGCACTGGGATCTGTCCATNACCAAAGAACTGCCACCTCTGTGAGAGTGAAAAGAAGTGAAAATTATCGATGAAAATCAGCAAAGCAGAGTTGTTCCAGCAGAGCCACTCTCAAACTGTTCATGAGGAGCTTCAAGCTGAGTTCAATCCCTGAACACAGCTGCCCCATGAGAGCCCTAAAAACGCCTTTCCCACCCCAAATCCATGCCCCAAGCTGCTGGTGAGGAGCCCAAGGAAGGGGATACTCACAGGTTCTCCAGGGAGACCTCGGGGTCCAACTTCTCCATCATCTCCCTGGGCAGCAGCAAGAGACAGAAAAAAAATCTCAGTTTTAATTCAGTCACCTCACAGGGCTTTTGTCCTTTCTCAATAACAAAGCAGCTCCTCTGGAGGAGCCTCTGCCTGATGCTGCTCCTTGTTTCCAGGGGTTCTTTGGGAATTCCCAATGCCCAGGCAGGACTTACCCTCTCCCCATCCTCTCCAGGAGCCCCCGGGGGCCCGTGGGGGCCCGGCTCACCCTGCAAAAAAAAAGGGCAGAAAACGCTTTAGAGAAGGTGCAAACGCTCTGGCAATGGAAACCAGCAGGGAATGGGGATGAACCTTTGGTAATCTGATTTTTCTCTCTGTGCTGGTGCCCTCAGAACTGCCTCCCTCTCTGCTCAGGGGAGGGGAGGCACACCCAGCCCACCAAATTAACCACATTCCCCCCAAGTTTTTAATTATAAAGCAAAGAGTTTGAACCCATTGTAATTTCAAGCAATTTCCACCCCCAACAGCAGCTTTTGCCTCTTGCTTTGCTTTTTCAAGGCTCCATTATTGAGGTGATTTTTGTCCTCCCCGTTCTTTTTGGAGCGGCCCCAGAGGGATTTTGCAGAGGGATTTTGCAGAGGGATTTTGCATCTCCCGGGGATGTGAGTGCTGGGGGGCAGCTGGGACATCCCACAGGCTCTCAGGGACATTCACCCTCTCCTGGTTTTATCCTCCCCAAGGTTTCATCTCAGCCAGAAATGGAAAACAAAACCAAACTCACCCTGTTTCCCTTCTCCCCAGGCAAACCAGCCAAGCCATCAAAGCCTCGATCACCCTGAAAGCAAAAGAAAAACCAGTTTGCAGCTGGATTTGAGCAGCCTTCCTGTTTGTTTGCTCTCTGGGCCAGGGAGGGATCGATTTTCCCCCTCAGACATTCAGCCTTCACCTTCCACCAGAGCAGGGATGAGCTCAAAGTTATGGATTAAAACTCCTCCAGGTTATTTGGAGTTAAACTCTTCCCTCTCCCCCGAGTCTGAAATGATTTTCCAGGTGGATTTTCAGAGCTTCTCTGGGTGACTTTTTAACCTTCTTCCTAGGCAGGTTAAAAATGCCTAATCTGATGTTTTATTTCGTTTTAATTCTGTGGGATTAAGGAGTGCAAAGAGCAAACTGTGGCAGCCCCACACCTGCCAGCAGGTGCCCTGAGCTTTCCCATTCCAAGGAAAGAAACACAGATCAATCAATTCTGAACCTCATCTTAATGAAATTAGGACAGGAAGGAGTTGTTTCCTAAATCCCTCAGCTCCTTGGAGAACTGAGAGGGGGTTGCAAATCCTGGGTGATTCCCAGAGAAGGGCAGAGAGCAACACCCAGGAGAGAGGAAATTCCATTTTTTCCCTGTAAAGGAGTGAACCTCGTGTATTTTCACACCTCCAGCTCCTCCCTCTCACAGCTCCTTGGTCTCTCAGGGAGTTGAGCTGTGAGGTTTTAACCTCCAGCCCTCTCCTGGCACCTCCTCGTTGATCAGGTCACACCCCCCATTTCCCAGGAAAATAAAATGCTGATGGAAAATCGCTGGGCAGGCTGGAAATTCAGACTGATGAGGGAACACCAGCAGCAGAATCCAGGATATCACTGGCAGCACGAGGTTCATGGGCAGGAAAATGCAGTGGCTGGGGGGGAGCTGGACTCTGCCTGAATCTGGGAAAAAAATCCTTGGGAAAAGGGGAGCTGAGAATTCCCAGCTAAGGCAAAACCCAACAGGGGCAGGAGGGGAGATCCCAATGGGTTTTATCCCATCTAAGGGTGAAATAAATTGGGGTTGGAGCTCATTTGAGCCCAAAAAATGCTGCAAATAGCTCTGAGTGACAAAGCAGCATCCACACATCCCATGTGGGCTCTGTCCCCAGAGAAAACATCCCCAAAGCTGTGTCCCTTTGGGAACTGCCACCCTAAAACTTTTTCTCCTCCATGGCCAGGCTGTGTTTGCAGCAGAATTTGCTCCCTGCCTGAGCTCACAGCTCCTCCTGATTTTCCCATCCCTTTCCTCCCTGGCAGCCCCTCCTGGGTGGGCACAGCTCATTAAATCACTTTGCTGGGTAAATGATTTGTGCTCCCAAACCCCTCCATCTCCTGCAGCCTCGAGTGTCTCCATCATAAAGTGCTTAAACCTTCCAAGGCACCATTTCCTGGGCAAACTTCCCCTGCATTCCAATTCCAGCCTCTCTCCTGCTTGACAATTCCAGCAGTGGAATGAAGGGATTTTTGTCTCCAATAAAATAAAAATAAAACAAAATAAAATCCAAGGGATTAAAATTCCTCCCCACGCCTCCACCTCCTCACCCAGTTAAGAGGTGGGTTTTTTTTTTTGGTGGTTCTGCTCCTGAGGCTTTCCAGCCACTCGTTGGTGTTTGCTTTCTGTAATTGGGAATCTAAAGTATTTGTTCTACAACTGCAGCAATTAAAAAAAAAGTGATATTTAAAAAAAAAAAAAAAGCAAAATAAAAATTTGCTGTTCTGCCTTCCACAAGTGTGTTTAACTTCCCTCTCTCAACTCCCAGGATGTCTGGATCACCTCACCACCTCCTCCAACTCGTGGGCTCCTTCTCCACGAGTCCCTCAGCTCATTCCTGCTAAAAAAAAGAAGGTGCAGATTCCCCAAAATCCATCAGAAGGTGGCGCTACCTTTGGTCCTGTCTGGCCTGGCATCCCCCGGGCACCGTCACTGCCAGCTCGGCCCTGCAACAAAGCCAAAGGGTGAGACAGGGTTTAGTTAAGCCAGAGTGAGGGTTTAAGTAAGTCAGGCGAGGGAAGAATCCCTGCTCTGAGTTTGAAGCAACATCCTGGAGCTGAGGAGAGGTGGGACACAAATGGCAGAGAGGGCACTTCACCCCATGGGCCATGGCTGCTGGTTTTTAGGGTTTTTAGGGTTTTTAGGGGTTTTAGGGTTTTTAGGTAAGGAAATGATCTCCCAGCACGTTTTTGGAGATGTTAATGGTGATGGCTGCACACTGAAATGGGAGTTTCTCTTCCAAGGGAGGCAGAAGTGGGTCACACACAGGAAGTGCTCCTTCCTCCCCCTGGCAGAGGTGAATCACGGTGAGGGTGTGAAATAACAATCAGAGTTAGGGCTGGAAACAGAGCAGGATTTACACCTGATCCGTGCTGGGAGTGGATTCTCCTCACACACTGCCAGCACTGGGGAATCCAAGCCAGTTCCAAATATTTGTGCAGCTACAGCCCCAACACCAAGGAGCCACAAAACCCCGGGATAAGAGAGTGGGATGTGCAGCCTTGGATTCCTCCCACACTGTTCAGATTTTAACTCCCATCCTTCTCTGTGTCCTCCCAGATTTTAACTCCCATCCTTATTTCTGTCCTCCCAGATTTTAACTCTCCTCCTCATTTCTATCCTCCCAGTTTTTATCTCCCATCCTCATTTGTATCCCAGATTTTAACTCCCATCCTTGTGTCCTCCTGAATTTTAACTCCTATCCTTGTTTGCCTCCTCTCAGTTTTCAACTCCCACCCTCGTTTTTGTCCTCCCAAGTTTTAACTCTCCTCCTCATTTGTGTCCTCCCAAGTTTTAACTCCCATCCTCCTTTGTGTCCCAAGTTTTAACTCCCATCCTCCTTTGTGTCTCAAATTTTAACTCCCATCCCTGTTTCTGTCCTCCCAGATTTTAACTCCCAACCTGATTTCTGTCCTCCCAAATTTTAGCTCTCCTCCTCATTTGTGTCCTCCCACATTTTAACTCCCATCCNCCCAGATTTCAACTCCCATCTTTGTGTCCTCCCAGATTTTAACTCCCAACCTGATTTCTGTCCTCCCAAATTTTAGCTCTCCTCCTCATTTGTGTCCTCCCACATTTTAACTCCCATCCTTCCGCCCTCCCAAATTTTACCTCCCATCCTAATTTGTAACTCCTCCTCAAATTTTAACTCCCATCCTGATTTCTCTTCTCCCTAATTTTAGTTCTCCTCCTCATTTGCGCCCTCCCAAATTTTAACTCCCATCCTGGTTTGTCTCCTCCTGGATGGAGAGAGCCTGGCCAAGCCCAGCCCAGCCCAGCCCGGCCCAGCCCAGCCTGCCCAAGCCCAGCCCAGCCCAGCCCAGCCTGGCCAAGCCCAGCCTGGCCAAGCCCAGCCTGGCCGCCGGGCGGCTCTTGCGAAACGCCCTCGCTGCAGAGGAACAGTTTGGCAGCAGGAGCAGCTTCCAGCGGGAATTGCAGCCCCTGCCGGGTCAGCACAGCTGCCAGGACACTCACCCTGCGGCCTGGCTTCCCTGCAGGACCGGGAGGACCTTGGATGCCTCGTGGACCCTGCAAGGAACGGAGGGGAGAGGGGGAGATGTTGTCACCTGAGGAGCAGAGCCCGTGATCAGTGCCCACATCACCCCAGGCACTGCAAAACAGATCCCTGGGGCAGAGCCTGTGCTTCCAAACACACAGGGGAAAGTCAGGAATGAGCATCTCCAGGAACTGTAGGAGTTTATCCATGAGGAAGCTTTTGCAAGCACGTGGTGGAGGTGCATCCCATAAATCACCTCCCTTGCCATCAGAAAAATGGGAACTTTCCCTGAATGCAGGATTGAAGGCTTGGAAGAATATCCTGAGTAAATTCTCCACACTTCAAATTATCTTTTAGGCACAGGGCTCCTGCAGGGGTGTTTATCCAGGAAGGCACCTGCAGAGTTTTACACTGCTGGCTTCAAACCATGTCCAGAGCCTTGGAGGGACATTTCCATGCTGTGTTCCCACAGCTCCCTGCTTCCAGCTGCCACGGGGTGACTGAATCCCCTGAATCCCTCTCAGGCAGGACTGGCTGCTGCCCCCTTTGTTCCTCCAGTCCCACACTCACCTGAGGTCCCATTTCTCCAGCTTCTCCCTTCAGCCCTCCACTGCCCGGGGGTCCCTTGGGACAGAGAAGAGGATTTATTAAATTATTCCCTCAGGAGAGGCAGAGGGAGGATTGATACCACATTGAGGAAAAGCCATTGATGGATCCAGAGCCCACACGGAGCTGGATTGGCTCCATCCTCACCAATTCCATCACTCCCAGTTCCATCCTCACCATCTCCACCCTCCCCACTCCATCCCTCCCCAGCTCCATCCACACCAATTCCAGAACCCCCACAGTTCCATCTTCACCATCTCTGTAATTCCCCATCTCCATCCCCCCAGTTCTGTCACTCCCCAGCTCCATCCACAACCAATTCCAGCACTCCCCAGTAGCATTCCCCAATTCCATTCCCCCAATTCCATCTCCTCCAATTCCATCCCCCCAATTCCATCCCCCCAATTCCATCTCCTCCAATTCCATTCCCTCCAGTTCCATCACTCCCCAGTTCCATCTCACCAATTCTACTCCCTCCAATTCCATCTCCCCCAGCTCCATCCCCCCCAATTCCATCCACCCCAGCTCCATCCCCACAGTTCAGTTCCACCCCAGTTCATTTCCATCCCCCCCAGTTCAGCCCCACCCCATTCCCAGTTCCCCTCTCACCATGGGTCCCGGCCGCCCCGTCAGCCCCATGGGCCCCGCGGGTCCCCTCAGTGCCAGCTGCAACACAAGGACAGACAGAGCTCACAGCCTGTCCCAGTGAGGGACAGAGCCACCCCTGCGTGGGACAGAGCCACCCCTGTGGGACAGAGCCATCCCAGAGTGGGACAGAGCCACCCCAGTGTGGGACAGAGCCACCCCTGTGAGGGACAGAGCCACCCC
>VWYE01006384.1:6789-32229 GCA_013398995.1 Alaudala cheleensis
CCCACGCTGCCCCGGTGGTTTCCCGCGCTGTCCCCGGCTCTCCCGCACCTCCCCGCTCTCGATCTCGCCGCTCACGGCCAGCAGGAACACGCTGGGCGCCGCCATGGCGGGCACGCCGGTTGCCGTGGCGACGGACGGGGCGGCGCAGCGGACAAACTTCCCCGGCGCCGCGCTTCGCTTCGCTTCTCTTCGCGGGGCTCCCCATCCGCAAAATCGCCCCCAAATCACGCCAAAATAGCCCCAAAATCGCCCCAAAACTCGGTCATCCCACCCCCGGCACCCTCGGCACCCTCGGCACGGGTGTCCCCGGGCAGATCCTCCCCGCTCCCCTCAGCCGCGGAGCCCGCCCGGCGCTGCCCCTCGCACCGCCACGCGTCCAGAACTTTATTTATTACCATTATTACAATTTAATATCAGCCTAAAGCAACCCCGAGCGGGGACTCGGCCTGCCCAGGGGATGGGCACGGCCCCAGGGCTGCCACACGTGAGGGACAGCGCTGTGAGGGGTGAGCGGGGTGGGGTTGTCGGGGTGCCCGGACAGGGAAGGAGCCGGCCGGGATCCCGGGATGGGCCGGGATGATCCCAGCTCGGGAAATTCCCCATCCTGCCATTCCCCGTGTGGAGGCCACGGCCGCTAGATGATGCTGCTGAAGCGGCTCTGGCTGCCGGGCAAGGGCCGGGAGGTGTTTGCAGGGAGAAAGGAGGAGTTTAGTGATGGATTCTGTGCTCTCCGGAGGGTCGGCCCCACCGCTGAGGGAGGAGAGGGGCTCTCCGTGCCCCCAGCACGGCGGTTTTTAATGATGGATATCGGGAGAAATGCCCTCACACCGCTGGGTCTGGGAAATGGAGGGAACGGCACCGTGCTGGGTTAATTACCCCGCTCTAATTAAAAGGAAAGGGCGGGTTGGGTGTGTAAATGAAGAGGATGGAGGCGCTGAGGCTTTGCCCCAGCCTGCTCTGGTCCATCCCTTCTCCTCCTTCCCGCATCCCAGGCCACGTTCCTCCTCTCCCCGAGGAATTTTTGGGGTGGTTGGTTGCTGCCAGACCCTCTGGGGATGGGTGAAGGAAGCCCTGCCTCATTTCAGTCGATGTGTTTGTTCTCTGTCAGTGCCTATTTCACCTCGGCTTTTTCAGGCCACACAGATTTGGCCAAGAGAGGAGTGGGACAGGAAAGCAGGAGGGATGCCTGAAATGTTATCCTTTCTCCACAGCCCTTCAGAAATGCTTCAGGGAAAAGAATTTATTTGAACTGAAAATTATCAGGAGGTGGGGGGGGAAGTGGAACAGCTCTGGAGCAGCTGTCTGGAGCAGCTAGTGAAGCTGTTTAATTAACACTGCACTTGGCCACCAGCTACCTTGGAGCCAATTTCAGGACATTTTTGTTGCCTGGCAGGTGATATACAGCTGCTGGAGGAGTTCTCCCGGCACTAGGAGACCTTCCCCATGGCAGAGAGACAGCAGGGGGGTTATTTTGCAGCCGTGAGTCATCAGTACCTGCACCTGGAGGGACCCTGTCCCCTCCCAGCCATAACAAGACCTTTTATTCTTCTCTTCTTCACATGCCAGCCCTGTTTTAATTAGCTGTATTTTTAATCCTTGCGAGCAGAGTGAAATCCCAAGCAAGGAAGTGTTTTTATCCTGCTGGAAAACTTAATTAATGCTCCATCAGAGAGTTTGATTTCCATGCATGATGAAGGTTTGTGGATGGTGGTGACCCCGTGGGTGTTACTCAGCGATGCTGCTGTTTCTCCTGGCCATTTAAAACATTCTCCTCACCTCCAGGACTTGTCCTGATGCTGTGATTTGTGATGGGACTCATGGGAAGCCTCCCTGGGGTGTTTGGAGCTGCAGTCACCCTCACAGGGAGGAAGGACATGCTCCTGCTGATCACTGACTTGTCACCTCTTCCAGGCTGGATCCCAGCTCCTGGAGAACCATTCCCAGTGTCCCTCGAGCACTGACCTCTGTGCTGGAGGCACATCCAACAGCCCAGGGAATGATGTTTGCTTCATTCCCAGGAAGAGCCAGGGGCTGGAAAAATCCAAGCTGCTGGGAGCTCTGTCACTGTGAGCTTCTGAATCAAACCCAGGCACCGTGACCTGCCCAGGCTGTGGGTCCAGGGGCTCCCAGGGAGGCTGGAGAACTGTGATGAACCCTTTCCCTGGCTTTTCCCCTGGAATTGCCTCTGGATGAGCCCTGGGGAGAGCAGGCAGGGGCTCTGCTCCTCCTGGGCAGAGCTGCCAGGACGCAGTGCCAGCTGTGGGATGGATCTCCTGCCCATCTCCCCAGCTCTGAGCTCTTACACTGCAATTGCAGATCCCTGGAAAACAGAGTGGAAAACAGACACCCCGTGCTACAGGGAGCAGCTCCTTTGTCTCCATTATCTGCTCAAGCCCCGGGGCTGATCCAGGGAAGGTGGGAGAGACACAAACACCACCACAGTGGCACAGCACAGAAGTTTATTCCGAATCCCAAATATTTATGATCGACACCAGGTAAATGGGCAGTGAAATACGTTTGATGGTGTCATTAATCTGCCATAAAGCATTTGTATTTTTAGAGTTGTTTGCACAGCCTTGACTCATCCCTGCCTGCCAGGAGGCTGCAGGGAGCTTCCCTGCCCTTTGTCTTCCCTGCCTTTGGCTCCTGCTGCTCAAATCAAACAGGGAGGGAGTGGGGTCTCACAGCAGCACACAGAGGGGGATATTCCTGCTGCAATTCCTGAATATATTTACCTGGAGCTTGAGTGGGGTGGGGAGGCCCCTGGGTGAAGCCAGGTGGGTTTTGTGTTACGTGGCTGAAGCTCAGAATGGTTTATGTTGGAAAGGACCATAAAGCTGATCCCATTCCAGCCCCTGCCGTGGGCAAGGACACCTTCCACCATCCCAGCTTGCTGTCCAAGCTGTCCTTGGACACTTCCAGGGATGATCCCTGTGTCCATGTGGCTGCCAGCCCCATGCCAGGGGCCCTGCTGGGCACGGACGCTGTCACTGCCAAGGAGCTGTGAAGTGCCTGGTCTTCCCTGAAGAATTAATTTGTATTGGAACTCATTATCATTGCTGATATTTCTTTTGGTTAATGAGCAAAATTAATTAATGAGCCAGTCAGAATAAATTGACACAGAGGCAGGGAGGGGTGAGGGAGACCCAGGGAGATGGTGCCCATCAGGACAGTTGGATTTGACAAGGACATAAAGAATAAAATCAGGGAGAAACGGGGAGGGAAAGAAGCTCCTTCTCCTGCCAAACATGGAGCCCTCCTGCTTGTTGTCCAGTGGTGACTGCATTTTTTGGGAATAACTCAGGTGGGAAGGCTGTTTTCCATGCATCCCACAGACCCTGGAGACGTGGCCACGGGCCCTGGGCAGCTTGTGCCTCCACGGGGCAAAGCAGAATCAGAATAAACTGCTCCATGGGACTTCAATCAAATATTCAAATCATTAATCTGGTTCTTTCCTGTGGCGTGACTTAATGAGGGTCGCTGGCATTTTCTCCCTTCCCTTGTCAACAGATTTATTTTTCCCTGGATGGCCCAACATCCACAGCTGGAACAAAACAACCCAACTCTGACCCACAAGTGAGGGACACAGCATGAGGAGCAGCCCAAACTGGGTATGGAACACTCCTGGTCTGTGCATCAGGGAATGCCAGGGAATCATGGAATTACAGAATATCCTGTGTTGGAAGGGACCCAGAGAATCAGCAAGTGCTGCCAGAATCCAGAGGGTGCCTCAGTGCCACTGCACCTCCCTCATCCCAAGCAGCCCCTCAGCACCTCCCCAGCCTCCACCGAGGGGCTGAGCCCATGGAAAGGGCTAAACCAGCCTGTGGCAGCATCATCCTGCTGGAAAAGGATGGAGCACCCACCTGGTGAGAGCTGGAGTTATTCCAGGGGGCTCAGCTGGGTTCCAGCAGAGAGACAGGAGTTGCTCAAAACCCAAAGAAGCCACAGAGATTTCAGCTCCTGTGGCTCTGTGAGGGTGTGCTGAAATTCCTAATTAAGCCCCCTCGTCTGGAGGATGAGGTGGCCCCAGCCATTAAAACCCAGCCACGGCTTGAAAACTTAATAGGGGAAATTTAATGGATGAAGTCAATTGAATTATTCATCCCCAGAAAGCTTGTACAAATATCAAATGCTTATTAGCATTCATGCAACCTGTATGATCTCACAGCTCTGACAGATTAAGGCTGGGGCTAATTGCACCCAGGATGGCGTCAGATTTGGTGGTTGGTACATTTTAAAGCTTTTTTTTTATCTCCCCAGCATGACAAAGAGAATTTCAGATCGATGCCATCTGAGATTTACCCTTGTAGCAGAGCCCCTGTGATGGTTTCCTTCCTCAGCACGGTGGTTTTTAATCCCTGTCTGATTCCTGCCCCTCCAAGGGTGCCGAGGTGGCTCTGGGCCAGCCCAGATGGACACAGCGCCCATCCCTGCGGGCTGTGGCTTTGCTGGGATGGAGAGTGGTGGGGCAGAGTCTGGCTGATAAATGGACAGGGCTGAATGTCCATTAAAAATGCAAAATAGAAATCGATCCAATGAAATAATCATGACTCGCATTTAGCCCGAGCTTTTCACTTCCGATCTTAAGCGAGGCTCGCAGACAGTCCGGGGGGAAATTGCTTAATGCTGCGGAGATTTAATCAACAAAATTAACACTGGCTGATGTTAAATAGTTTCTCTGCTCTTGGCCAGGTTTGGGGATGCAGCTGTGGGGGTTTTTGCACCTGCAGGTCCAGGTGAGTGTCCCTGAAAGAGGCATCAGGAAGCAATCCACGGTCACTCTCTGCTCTTGGAAAATTCACTCGGAGCTTGATTCTCCCAGGATGTTCCTGTAGGCTCATGGATGGGGTTGTTTTGGGTCCTGATGAGCTCTGAGGGGTTTGGGAAGGGCTTTGGGAAGCTCTGAGCAGAGCCAGAATCAGCAGCAAATATCCCAGCTCAGCCCCAACACTGCCACGGCCTCAGGCCCTTCCAAGTGGTTCTACACCCCCCTCTCCATCAGCCACCAACCCCGTGTGAGAGGATTTTTCCCCTGAAGGGAATTCAGGCACAGGCCCAGAGGGGAATTCAGGCCTTTTCCAGCAAAGCCAAACAATCCCAGCAGTAAATGACACCCTGAGTGTCCCCTTATGCTGAGGGACACCCCCCACACCTCCAGGCAGGACTGAGCCTGGAGCAGAGGGATTCACCTCCCCTCCTTAACCTGCAGCGACAGGAGTTTGCCATCCTCCCCAAAACGCCATTAATCACGGATTTTGTGGCTCTTTTCTGGAATTCCTCGCTGTCCCACCGAGACAGAATCATTATTTACAATCACTCCAAATGACTCTTAATTACAGCGGCGCAGGTGCTCCTCGGAAGCAGCCGGATCAACATATGGAGACTCCTGGGCGAGGTGAGGGATCCTCTGAGCTCAGGGGGAGGTGGGAGAAGCCTCCAACTCCAGCAGGGGATGGTTCACACCTGTGTGGGGGGTGGGGGCTGCAGCTTGGAGAGGTTGAGCAGAGTTTAGAGGGAATGCCGAGCTCTGGGAAGAGGGAGGGACACCTGGGCTCCCCCCGCTGCGGCACAAAGGGAGGCCACGCTTCCAGTTTATAGAGTTTAATAGATGTGAAACAAGATACATTTCCTTTGGAGTAATGGATGCATCGATAACAGAAGATAAATGTGAAGGCATAAATATGAGGCGGCACGGAAGGAAGCGAACGGGAACGGCTGGATTGGGTTTATTCCCCCCTGGGTGTCCCACGGGCTCCTTCCTGCTCCTGTTTCCCTGTGCCACGGGCTCAGGGCCTGCAGGAGGGCTGGGGAAGGAGGGGAAGGGAGGAAAATCAACCCCAAAAGCTGCAAAACCCTCCCCCCCTCGCAAAGTGGTGTTGAAAGGTGACCTGGATTCCTCTAGAGGCTTCTGGAAGGGCCTTGGGAAGGGAACGTGTCCAGGGATGGGGAGGGAGGGACAGGGAGTGCAAACTGCCCCCAGGGGTCGGAGTTTTTTTGCCACGAGGAGGACAAATCATCACCTTAAATGCTCACAAAGAACATCACCTACGACAGCTCTTTACACCTTTACACACTGTATCAATAATTTACTTAGAACTGCAGTAAACAAAATACATTTCTTAAATAATTTACTATTTATTTGTTCAGTTTTTTTTAATCTCTCTGTAAATGTAGTTTTTTTTTCCTTTTTTCATTAGTTTTTTTTTCTCTTTGTAACACAAGAAACTGTCTTTGTGCACGTTAGTTCAGATTATTGCGACGTTTAACCTGAATTTCAGTTAAAAAAAGAAAAGGGGGGAGGGAAAAAAGCAACAGGACAGTCGGACAGACAAGAAGAATGAATAACTTATTATTGCACTGGCTACAATTCAGTAGTGATTTGGTTTTTTTGTCTGTAATTAGGACAACCTCTAAAGTACAAAAGGAAAATGAGCGAGACGTCAGAAGCATCAGCTGTGAGAAGAAGCTGGTGGGGTGATGGTGGAGGGAAGGCAAGGAAGGGAAGCGAGGGAAGAGGAGAAACGTTTGGAAAATGAATGGCTGGAATAATTAATTCCACAGAAAACCCAAGGAAACACCACCCAGGTAATGCAAAAAACAGAATCTGTTTCTCTATAAAAATATGTGCATTATGAAGAGAGAGTTTTTGTGGGTCTGTTTTTTTTCCCCAGGTTTTTTGTTTTTGTTTTTTGTTTGTCCCCACGTTTTGTAGCTCACAAATAGGGAATTTTTATTTATAGAACTGCTGATATACAGACAATGTCCAGCTCCCAGGCACTCCAGCGTAACGTGACAGCTTGAAAAGGTGCCTCAGGAAAAGTTGAGCATCTTTAAAATAAAAAAAAACCCCAAAAAACCAAAAAACAAACCCAACAAAACAACGAAACCCCAAGAGAATCCCCCCAAATCCCCACCGCCACCGCCTCGGACCCGAATCAATGTGATCGAGGCCCCGGAGCAGGGCAGGAGGAACAAAGCCACCCCTGCATCAACTCCACCTTCCCCTTAGAAAAGAAACCCCAAAACCTCTTGCCAAAACCCCTCCCAAAAAACCCATCCCCATTCATCCAGCCGCTCATTTGGTTTCTTTTCCATTTCCCCGTGTGTATGTGTGTGTGTGGTTTTTTTGCAGACTCCCACGGCTCTCCCCAAAGAGTGACCGCAGGGAGGGGACAGCCCCGGCGGCGGCCACCCCTGAGCCCTCGGTCCCCTCGCTTTGGAACCCCCACATTGGTGACAAGCCCTTGAGACCCCCCCCTGTCCCCCATCCCAGCAGCTATACTGGGTCATCCACGCCTTCCTCTGTGGCAGCAGTCACGGGGCCCGAGTCCTGCTTGCGCAGGGGGCTCTTGGCAGCGCCCGGCAGCTCCTGGCTCCTCTCGCCGTCGCCCCGCTGAGTCTTTAAGTGATCCGGCTTCCCCAGCTCGGCCTCCGGCCGCGAGTCCGCGGAGGCCGGCGTGGACTGGCCGCTGTCCAGCAGCTCCGAGAGGCTGCTCAAGGAGCCGCCGTCCAGCTGCTCGAAGGAGAAGCTGGGGATGCTGAGGTGCTCCCCGCGGCACGGGGGCTGGCTCTCGGCGGGCTCCGGCGGCTCTCGGTGCGCCGGGAACTCGCAGGACGGCGTTCTCCTGCGCAGCAGCGTGTTCTCGGAGGCTTTGGTGCGCGGGGCCCCCTCGTCCTCCATGGGAGGATCTATAGAAATGCAGGGCGGGCTCATCTTCTTCTTCCTGCGGGCTCCGTGGATGAGCTCGGCCTCCGGCTGGACGTGACCCGGCGGCCGCTGCTTGTCCTCGCCGGGCTCCGGGAGGCCGCCGGACGGGCAGATCTCGATGGAGTGCCGCCGCTGCTCGTCCGCCCAGCTGGGCTTGCTCAGGAAGCCCTTGGTGTCGGTGCTGTAGAACTTCTTCAAGTCCTTCTCCCTGCGGGAGAGGCTGCTTGTGCTGCAGTTCTTGAGGGGCACGGGGGACGGGGCCGGGGAGGGGAAGGGCGAGGTGGAGCGGCTGCCGGGGTCCGAGTGCTCCTCTGCCCAGTCTTTGGCGGAGCTGTTGATGTGCCGAACCTCCTCGTCAGCCAGGTCTGAGGGCTCGCTCTGGCAGCCCTCGGGGCCGCTGGGGCTGCCGGGGCTGGGCGGCCGGCTGGGAGTGCCGTGCTGGCCACACGTGTGCTTCCGTGCCAGGGGCCGGTGCGGGGAGGCTGGGGGCGAGCGCGGAGGGGTGGCTGGGAGTGGGGAATGGAGAGGGCTGGGCGTGAGGGAGCTCTGGGACTGCTTTGCTGATGATGGCTGGGACTCTCCAGGCTCTGCTTGCAGGCTGTCTTTGCGCTCTGGAGTCTGTCCGTCCACCGAGTCCGTCCGAACGGCCTCCTGGAAGGGAGGAGAGAGAAGTGGGGTGAGAGCCTGGGGATGTGCTGGGCAGCAGCACCTCCAAATGATGGACGTGCTCCAGAATTACATAACCACGTTGTGTTGGAAGGGGTCTTAACGCTCATCTCCTGCCACAGGCACCTTCTGCCAGTCCAGGTTGCTCCAAGCCCCACCCAGCCTGGCCTGGGACACTCGCAGGGATGGGGAGCCCATGGCATTGGTGAGTCTAACACCCCCCACCCCATTCCTGCCCCATCGTGCCAGTCCTGTCAGCCCCTCCTGTACAAGAGGATACACTTCTGCTGGCTGGAGAAGTTGTTCATGTTCAGGGTTGGTGTTTGTTGGGCCTTGGTCTTGCTCCAGCCCCAAATCCTGAGCCAGCACAACCCATCAGAGTGGAGGGCTCTCCCAGCATTGGTAAAATGGATTTGGGCACCTTCTCCCCACGCTTTAACCCTAACCCTTCATAGCACAGCCATGAAGGTGGAAGCAGGGGAAAAGGGCCTTCTCACGTGTCATTTGCTGGGACAGGAGTATATCAAACGTTCTGAGGCAGGAATCCCACTCCTGGCTCCAGCGCAAGAGAGGACTGAGGAGGAAGGGAAGCAACCAGGTGACGACACAGGAGTTACCTGTGGGTGCTGGTGGCCCCTCACCTGTCTGCAGAGCAGTTTGCTGAGAGCAGGAGATCGGGGGATGCCGTGGGGGGCCAGGACCTTCCAGCGGTGCCGCCCGTCATGGCCACGCGCCTCCGCCGGCACCCGCAGCCAGGAGCTCGTCCCCACGGGCTGGGAGCGGATGGAGGTGATGGATCCTAGGGCACAGGCACAGTCATTGCTCAGCTCTTGGGGTTTGAGGGAGAGGAAACACAGGAGGGGGAAGGCAGAAAGGTTTTTATGGGAAGGGTGAGGAAGTCCTGGAATGGGAGGTGGTGGAGTCACCGTCCCTGGATGTGTTTAAAAAACAGACGGGATGTGGCACTCAGTGTTAGGGCATGGGTTGGACTCAGTGGTCCAGGGGCTGTCCCCAAGGCACAGCTTGGCTCAGCATGGTCCCCCCAGGAGCTCAGGGAGCTGTGGCCAGGCTGGAATCTTTCTCTTCCCAAAGCCTCCTGGGCTGGGCCTGAGGGCCATCCCTCCTTCCCCAGCCCATCTGTGGTGCTGCTTTACTGCACTTGGGAGTTGTTTGAAAGATCTCCTGCTCCTCTGGATTTTGGCTGCAGGATTTATTGTCCTCATTAGCCTGAAACCCAGCGTCTGTTCCTCCAGTGCTGCCCCTCTCCATGTTCAAAACACTGTTATCCATCACTCCAAGAGATCTCACCCAGGGGTCAGGGAACTTGAACCCCTGACAAAAGCCATCCAGACACTTCACAGTTGCATTTCACAGACAGATTTGTTGGTGGGGACAAAGAAAAGTGAGTGTTTAATAATTTTTCTTCTGGAGCTTTTCTCCAGAACACCACAGAAGGAATTCCCACCCCCACCCCACCTCTCCCCAGTTTTTTTTTTGGGCTCTACTAGACCCAGATTTTCAGGCTGAGCCTGTGCTGTTGATGTGCTATTCCAGGCTTTATAAAATGCTTTTTATGATGCAGAAAAACTCTGTCATAAAATCTGTCACAAACATGGTCATAAAATCCAGACCCAATGCTCTACTCCCTGTCCTCAGCTGGAATTTCCTCCTGCTGGAAACTTTCCATCAAGCTCTCATATAGGAAACCCAAACCCACTCCAAACTGGATGCTCAGGAGCACTGAAGATCTCTGGAGCTCGATATTTATTCTCTTGTTTTTCTAGGACATCAGTAAACTGCATCTAAAACCAAAATATCCTGAGATCTGCTCATCCCACAGGATTTTCACTGTGTGGTCGGCAGAGAACTGGGAGAAGATCAGACATCCTGAAGCCCATGGAAACACAGATGCTCCTGGGAGTGTCCATGGGCTCAGTTTTATCTGGATGTAATTTATGGATCTGTGACTTGAAGCAGAGTTTGGGCAGCTCAGGAGCAGCACAGCTTGGGGTGCTGCTGGTTTTACCACCAGGTAAAAAGTCATATCCATCACATCCATCCCTCCAGTGCTCTGGGAGAGAAATACAGGAATTTAGGAAACATCAGAGAGTTCTTGGTGGGTTCTACCTACCCCTGCCAACATCCCAGCAGGTTTATATGGATATAAATCCTGCTTCACAGCCACTCCAGGGATGGAAAGCAGCCCCAGCAGGCCGCCCGTGAAACTCAACCTCTGTTTTCTTTCCTTCACCAGGAATTTGCAGGTGAAATAATAATAAACACTGAGCAGAGAACATGGCCTGGCTCCCAGAGAGTCTGAACAAACACAGAGCTCCTTCTCCCAAGGAAATCAGAGCAAATCAGGGTTTGCAGAAGCCGCTGAGCAGCTCTTGCATTTCAAACCACGCCGGATCAAAGGGAACCAGGCTGGGAAAAGTTCTTGGGAGCCACTCCAGGAGCACGTGTGCTTTTAGGGAGGCAGAGATTGTGTTTCACATTGATTTCCCCTTCAAAGCAGCTCGACAAAAGAGGCAGAAAGGCGTTTTCAGGGAAATGTACTCAGATGCAGTGATGGATGCCCCCTCAAAGGCTCCTGCACTGGTGATTCCTGGATTATGGGGTCTCTCCATGACATTCATTACAAGGCTGGGCTCAGGGAGGACCAGAGCGTGGTTTCTAATCTTTCTGCTCCCAAAGAAACTCCTGCAGCTCTGAACTCGATGTGTTCATGCTGAAAGGCTCTGCCCTGAGGCTGCAGCCTGCCTGAAACCACGAGGAATTGTGCTGGAAGCAATCCTCATTCTAACTTTCATTCCTGGGGATGTTGCTGATCCGCAGGCAGGAGTCAGAAGGAATGCTCAGCTCCCTTTCCCCCAGCTGAAAACCTGTGCTTGGGAGCCTCCCTTCTCCCCCAACATCTGAGCCACCAGCCTGCTCCTGGGAAAGTGCTGGAAATGTGGGATGATGCAGGATATGGGGAACTAGTGCTATGCTGGTGGGATCAGATCAAGCCCTGCTCAGGCCATGCTTGGGTTGGTTGCTCCCCACTGAACCCCCTCCCTGTGCAGCTGCTGCCCTTGGTTGCAATCATGGAATTGTAAAGATTGGAAAAGGCCACGGATTCCAGCCATGAATCCAGCACTGCTGAGGCCAGCTCTACATCAAATCCCCAAGTGCCAGATCCACAGGGGTTTTATATGAACATTTCCAGGGATGGTGACCCCACCACTGCCCTGGGAGCCTGTTCTGATGCTTGAACACCCTTCCAGTGAAGAAATTTTCCCTAATACCCAATCTAAACCTCCCCTGGCAGAACTTGAGGCTGTTTCCTCTGGAAGCAGAGCCCAACCCCGTCCTCTCCTGCCAGGGAGTTGTGGAGAGTGAGGAGTTTCCCCCTGAGCCTCCTTTTCTCCAGGCTGAGCCCTCCCAAGCTGCCCCTGGAGCTCCAGCCCCTTCCCTGGACACACTCCAGCCCCTCCACATCCTTCTTTGTCCTGATGTCTTGGGTTGGAATGTAAGATGTAACCAGAGGTGTGTATTCTGTTACCAGCTGTTAAAACCAGCTGGGGCAGTGTTCTTTATCTCTTCCAGGACGCATTATAACTCTGGGAGGGATGTCTTCTGTTCATGGGCCAGCTGCTCACTGCATGACTGATAAAATGACATCATCCCATTGTGAGATGCTGCACCCAGGGGGAGGAGCCAAGCATTCCTACCTGGATAAAACCTGAGATTTGGAACACCAGCACAGCCTGTTTGCACTGGATTCCCAGGGGAAAACCAGATCCATATTTCCACCTTCAGAGGAAAACTTCACCCTTCTACAGATCATTGCTACAACAGAACCACATCTGTCACTCCAGGAGGACTTAACTGGCCTGCTACCAACACCCTGACCAACTGGGTGTCAGGTTATATTCTGACTCTGTCAGTGCTTTTGGGTTTGGTTTTTTTTGTACTACTGCATTTTTAGTTTAATTTTCCTAGACAAGAACCATTATCCCTATTATACTCTGCCTATCACTATATTCCTATATACTTTGTTATAACTATTATATCCATTATAATCTCTTTTATGTCTTTGCCCGGGAGCCCCTTAATTTCAAACTGATAATTCAGAGGGAGGGGGATAATGAGATAATTCCAAGGGAGGCTCCTGCCTTCCTTAGCAGACACCCAAGACACTGAGAGCCCAGAACTCTGCCTCAGGGCAGGGGAGGGGTGTGATCAATGGCTCTGCAAGGGTGGTACCTCTCTGGGCTTTGCAGGGATAGGTTTCCATCTCCACCTCGTGCAGGGGCAGCGGGGCCTGGGCCGGGGCCACGGGCCGGAACATGTAGCTGTCGTTGGGCAGGGAATGCATCCTGGACACGGAGATCTTGCGGACTGTCAGCAGGTTCTGGGAGTCCTGGGGCCTCAGGGAGGCTGCGCTGCCCTGCAGAGACACGAGAGAGGGACAGGGGCTCAGCACAGAGGGGTATTTACAGGGAATTCCTGGCCTTTTTGTCCCCTCGTGTCTCACCCAGAGCCTGCAGGCACGGGGAGGACAGAGGAGCTGCACTGAGGGGAGGGTTAGGCTGGAATAAAGGCAGGATCAGTGATCCACCAGTGAAACAGTCAGCTCTTTGTCCAAAGTCAGCTCTTGGACACACAGAGAGAAAGGAAAGGCCAGGGAAAAGGAGTCCATTTGTTAAACACACCAGAATAGCAGCATTTCTCACATTTTCCCCATCTGGTGTTCCAAGGGGATGATTTCAGGAGGCCTGAGGGTGACATCCTCCTCCTCAAACAGAGGACAGAGGGGCCGAAACAAGTCCTTCTGGAAATTCCCCCCAAAACACCCTCACAGGGCAGACATTTAAACACATCGACACCACTGCAAACCTTGAGGCCTCTCCCCTAAAACCTGGAGCATTCTGGGCACCACTGAGCCCTGAAGAAGGAGGCAGAGGGAAGGAGATACTGTGGCAGTGGGGCTGGGGGTGTGGAGCCTTTTTGGGGCTAGAAAAGGGATTTTTCTTTGTTGTCAGTGAAATGGGCCTGGTTGGAAGTGCCCACACAGAGCACACCACAAACCTTAAACCTGAACCTCAGCAAATCCATCCTGGGCTCACAGGAAGCTCTAGAGACATAAATGATGTCCCTGAGGTGCTGATGGAGAAGCTGAGAGGTGCTGCCATGACTTGGCCAAGTGTTGGGGGAGCAGGAGCCCCTGGGCCGGGCCCTGCAGCCTGGCTGGACACATTCCCCTCCCACGTTACCCTTTCCTCTAAAACCCAGCTGATCCCTCTGGTTTTCCTTTCATGTCAGCCTCACAGTGACTGATTGAAAACATTTTTCCCAGCTGCATGTCTTAAATTAAATGTATTTTGTTTTGTTCTGCCCGGCTGTTTTCCCTCTCTGAGATCCCTCAGGTTGGGAGCTCACCAAGGATCTGGCTAAATCTGGTTTTGTCCTTGTGTTTCTGGCTTAGAAATGCCTTTCCTCAGCTGCTGTAGGTTGCACAGCCCAAGGTGAATCACTCCTGTGGAGCTTGGCTGGGCAGGGGGGGCCAGCAGGTGTTCACAGCCCCAGGGCAGCCAGCCCTGCCAACTGTGGCTGTGCCCAGGAGCCACCCAGGGCTCTCAGCTGATGGATCAAAGCCTCAGCAGCCACTGCCAGCTGGGTTTTGGCCATCCCAGCTCCATCACCTGAGCTGGGGGCAGCCAGGGGCTCGTTCACAGCCTGGAGCCACACTGAGAACACAAGGGCTCAGCACTTGAACAGAAGGATCTCAGGGTTTGGCTCCTAAAGCTCAGTTTGTCTTTGGCTGGAACAAATGAACAGAAAGCCCTTCTTGACATCAGCCACTTCAGTTTTTAAGGGTTCAGCTGTTGAGACCTGACTGAATTAGGGACGTGGGTAAATTTCAAATGAAGTAAGTGCTTGAATTATGAACCACGGATGGGAAATTTGTTGGCTCCCACCTGGAGAGCTGCTCTGGACAGTGAGGATGGTTTGGAGACATCACTGCTGCTCCTCCTCCCTGCTGGGGAACACCTGCTGCACTCCAGAGCCTGATCCCATACCCTGGAAATGGGGATGGGACTGAGCAGAGGGGTTTGGAGCCCTTCTGGTTTGTTGGGAGTCTCCCTGGAGCATCTCCTGAATCCCCAGCTCTGGGGATTTCTGGGAGCCCGAGGTGTTGATCCCCCCCTGCCTCAGCTTCCTCAAACAAATTCTTACAATAACAGCAATAAAATCAAACCTGACATTGCTTCCTCCACAAATAAAACTGTGCTTGCAGCTCTGGGTTTAACATTTGAAGTCACGCTGCTCACACTTCACCCTGCACACCAAATGCACATTTTAAGGGCTTAAAAAGAGGATTTTCACTCCTATCCCACACAGGGCTGATTCCTTTGGGATTTCCCAGCTGGAAAGGTTGTGGTTGTGAAGGGACAGGTTTGGGACAGTTCAGATGCAGCCTCAAGGCACAACACCACGGTGGGTGGGACAGCAGCCCCCTCAGCCTGGGGGCCTGGGCAGGATGCTGGGGAGCAGAGCAGGAGGATGAAGGGAATGCTTTTCCCCCTCATCACCTCCAAGGTTAAAAGGAGGCTCTGCAAAGCTCCTGATGTGCTTGGGAAATATTGGGAGATGAGGAAAACCCAAGGAGAATGGACTGTGTACGATCCCAGCCTGTGTGAGAGGATGTGCCCTCTCTTCCCTCAATTAGAAAAGCAACCTGTGCATTCCCCTGCAGGAATGTCTGTCAGGAACAACATTCAAATATCCAATTCCCCATTGCTGTGTAACCAAATCTTTTTGCCTCGCCTTAATGGAGGCTGATAGATTTCACAAAAATCTAATTTAATGTAATTTAATCTGCGAGCCCCCACTGATTTCGCGGTAGATTTATTTGTGATCATGGTGACAAAGCAATTCCATGTTCACTCTTAATCACAGGCTGCTGACATGGGATGAGACAATTATCTCACGCCCTCCTTCCCCTCTGCAGTTGATTGTTTTCTGATTTGATAGGACTCAGAGAGCAGGCAGTGTCTGGAAAATCAACCCAGGAACCTCCAGCTCCTTGCTGAGGGCCTCTGGTAATTCCCAAGTCACCCATGTCCTAAGCAGAGCCCGTGGGGAGCTGCAGCTTTACACAGCACTGAGTTGCTGGAGGATCCTCTGGAAATCCCAAAGTGGGATCAAAGAGAACCTGAGCAGTGCCCACGTGAAGGGAATTTATCCCATCCCCTGCTGTAGGTGCAGGGCTCCCAGGGCCAGCATTCCCAGGCTTTCTGGGATTGCTCCTTGGTCCTGCTGCCCTGAAAAATGACAAGGACTGGGACAGCAGCACAGGGACTTGTGGCTTTGATGGCTCTGAACTTAAACCCCACAACCTGAGAATGAAGTGGAGAGATGGATTTTCAACCCTCCTCTGGAATAACAGCCAGGATAACATTTCCAACACCTTCCACCTCCAGGAGCGCTGGGAGCTGACTCAGGATGTGGGGACAGCTCCTTGTCCCCTGTTCCTCTGGCTCTGTGTGGAACCTGTCTGTGTGGAGTGTGATCCATCCCTGCCCAGCCCAGCCGTGTGCAGGCTCTCACCAGGGCCTGGTGCTTGCCCTTGCTGTGCTCCTGCTGCAGCGCCCGGCCCTCGGCCCTGCTGCCAGCATTGCTTCCCCTGGACATCTCCAGCTCGATCTCAGCGTCCATCTCAGCATCCTCCTTGGCCTCCTTGTTGCTCTCCTCCAGGTGTTTCATCAGCACTGCCACCACCACGTTGACCAGGACGAACTGGGCGATGAGGACGAAGGTGACGAAGTAGACGGGGGAGATGACGGGCAGGTAACTGAGGCAGTGCTTGTCCTCCCGGGTGCACTCCCGGAGCGTGTCCTGCAGCAGGGAGGGACAGGGCAGGTGTTAGTGGGGCTCTGCTGGGCCCCCAGGTGCACAAACACCAAAAGAACACAAAGTGGGCACAGCTGAAACAGGTAAGAGAAAATACTGAGGTTGTGAATTGTGTCACCGACGAGGAGGGGAATGGGTTGCCCAGAAGTTTTGGGATTTCCCATCCCTGGAGTGTTCCAGGCCAGGCTGGACAGAGCATGGAGCAACCTGGGATAGTGGAAGGGGTCCCTGCCTGTGGCAGGAGGTGGAACTGGATGAGCTTTAAGGTCCCTTCCAACCCAAACCATTCCATGATCCTGCAATTCTATGACACATCCCAAAGGCACAGGACACAGAGCACATGGTTTTGACTCCTCCCAGTCAAAAAAACTGGCCTAATTTTCCTTAAATATTATATCCAGCAACAAAACTTCAGGCTGGTGACATTTAGGACAAATCCCTGCTTGAAAACACACCTGGCTTTTATATTAGGAAGTCTCATTTTGATTTGTTCTGAAAAGAAACATTTTTGTTTTCACCCAAGAGTTGCCTAAACCCGTTTGAAAACTGTGCCTCCAGCTCCCCCGAGAGGAGGAAGCACCCAGAGCCTGCACACACCTTCATGATCCCGTTCCAGTTGTCCCCCGTGGACACCCTGAAGAGGGTGAGGAAGGCCATGCCAAAGTTGGTGAAGGTGGCGTGGCGGCTCAGGCCTTCACAGGGATTCTCTTCACTGCAATCTGTGGGACAGGGAAGGAGCAGCACATCAGCCAAGCCACGCTGGATCCCCCACAGCAGCCCCCAAAGCTGGGGGTGGCACCCTCAGCTACGTCCCATGGATTTATGGCATCAGGGGGTGGTGAAATCCTGCTCATGAGGGACGGGGGAAAAGGTGTTTCCAGCTGGAGAACCTTGGGACAGGTCAGCAGGAGGTGTGGAAATGTTGATGGTGGAATTTTCATCCCTGAAAATGTTCAAGGCCAGCTTGGAGGGGGCTTGGAGCAACCTGGGCTAGTGGAAAGTGTCCCTGCCCATGGCAAGGGGTGGCACTGGGTGGGCTTTAAAGTCCTTTTCAACCCAAACCATTCCATGATTCCATGATCTTCTGATTTCTGTGATTTTTCTTTACTCCTGCTCTACAGCCTCCTTTGTCTGTTTTCCCCTTGATTGCACCCTTGCCTTGATGATTTTTTACATCCACCACGAGGGATATTTTCACTGAGATAAAGTGGAGCAATTTGACATTTTCCCCCTAAGAATTAACAGCCTAATGAATGCAAATTGAACATATGAAATATCCATCTTCCCATAAAACACAGCCTCGTTAAATATCCATTAGGACAGGCAGCGATGGCTCTTGGTTGGACATTTCAGTCTTAGGTAATTATTCTGAGGTAAATTGGAAGGAAAAATAAAAAAAATCCAAGCAAAACCCACAAATGACCTGGGGGAGAGAGGGCTGATGGTTCTTGTGGCTGCTGTGGACTGATCAGGAAAAAGGAGGGAATATTCCCAATAAATCAGGCTGGGAAGCAGAGCCCTGCCCCCAGTGGGATTCCCTGGGCTGGCATTGCCCAGGTGTGTGTGGAAACACCAGCAGAGCCATTTTGCACCCCTGTGACTGAACAAATACACCCACAGCTCCAGGGGTGGAATATAAACCCACACTGTTTCTCTCAGGGTGGATGCAGAAGTAATTCCTTCTCCGGAATTTGTGGGAGACTGAAAAATAATTTGGTTTTGGTTGGAAGAATTATTCTGCTCTCAGGCACTTGTAATCTGAGCAGAGGGCTGGGCTCATAAAGGGGATTAATGACAGCCATAAACTCTGCTCAGGAAGGGCCCTTCTGGTGCTCCTGGAGCTCTAATTGGGATGGAAACGTTGAGGATGCAGACACAGCTCCTTCCAACAGCATTTTCCAGGCTGGGCAAGGCTGGGCTGATTTTAGTGATGGGCACATTCCTGAGCAGCTCCAGTCTCCTCAGACTGGAGGATTAATGAATGCTGGACAAGCAGGAAGCACTGGATGCCTCCTGAAGGATGGAGAGAGGGGAAGGTGATGCTGAGAACATGGGGCAGAGGAGCCCTGGGAGCTGCAAGGGCAGGGAGCTGATGGGCTGTGGGGGAAGCTCTGAGCAGGGATGTGTTTATGGTGGCATCCCTCCAGCAGGAATCTGACCCCCACCCAGCCCTGCAGACTCCAGCTCTGTCTCCAGGAGCAAACTTGAACAAATCCATGCTGGGCAGTGATATTTAAACAGCAAAGAGCTCCTCTGCAGCCCAGGGTGGCGTTGGACAAAGCCCTAAATGTGTGTGCTAGGAAGGCTCTGTGTTACATCCTCGTGTGGCAGCTGTGACCCTGAGATCGAGAAAAAACTTCCATCTTCAGAGCAGGAGTGTGAAGCGAAGGAAGGCCCAAGAATGAGAGAGAGAGAGAGAAAAGGAAGTTTCCAGATCCCAAATAAACACCAACCGGATGAAGCGGGCGGCGGCAGGCCCATTACTCACCGAGCTTGCCAAACAATTCCACTCCCAGGGCAGCATAGATAAAAAACAGGAGCATAAAAAGTAGGCCAAGGTTCCCTACCTACACAGGGAGAAAGCAGAACAAGGGTCAGGCAAGTTGAGGTCATGACTGAAATCACTCCATCACATTTTCAACACAAGCAAAGCAGGGTTGGGGGGCTGGAGGCAAAGCAGCTTTCCCTTGGCTCCCAGCACCCTGCTCCCTGTCAGAGCTCTGCTGTGAGGGGCTCAGGGAGTTCTTTGTGCCCTTGGGGAAAGCAGCAGCTTCTCCATCACCCTCCACTCATCTGGAATTTGGCCACCCCAGGGCACTCTGCAGGACAGGGCTGCTTTGGGGCCTGGGCTCTGGTTTGGGTTTGGGGGTGCTTTTCCTTTCCTGGGACTCTGAGACAGCAACAAGCCACAAAGGTTTCCAAAGGTTTCACTGGCATGGAGAGCTTGCAGTGCTCCTGGGAGAGGAGAACTCCCTGAGCCTTTTCCTTAACAGGCCCTTCTCAACAAGAACTTCCCAGATTTCAGCTTTCCTTGTCCTGCAGGAAAACCCTTATCCCACACACCAGGACTGGCAGCTGCAGGTGCTGCTGGAGGTGTTCCAAGCCCCCAGGGTGGCTGAAGGCGGGGTGACAAGTGACATGAAAACAGCACAAAAGCTCTTCACACCACCAGCATCCCAGCTCTCTGTGCTGGATTCCATCCCAGCACAGAATCCAGGCCTCATAAACATCTCCTGGAGCAGATTTTGGGTGATTCAGGCAGAGAACAGGAAGGGCAGAGTGACCTGACCTCCCACCTGCAGGGAACTGCTCACATTTATCTCTGCTGCCACTTGAATCTCTCTGTTAGCAGCTCCTAACTGAGACCAAGTGACTTCTCAGCACCACGAGCAGGATCCTATCCCTAAAAAACCAAGGAATTAGGAGGTGATCCAGGCAGTCAGCTCCAGGAATTCCTGGTCTCTGGAGGTGCATTTTAGTGAACTCTGAGTTTGGGAGAGTTTTCTCTCTGAGGTGGCACAGCCACTGTTTTTTTTTTTTTTTCTTGTTATTTTGACTGTGCTTAATTTAATCAGAAAGTTTATCAGTGTGATATCTGTCATCATAAAATTAACACAGCCCTTGCTGATGAAAGAGGGGATTTTTTATATTAAAGAAATGGGACTAGTCCAATCACCCAGTGCAGGCTGTAATTGCTATAAAGCCTAAACTGGCTCTGCAATTTCCCTAACATTATTACCATCCTCCAGGGAATAATAAAGATAAAACAGGGATGTGGATGGCTGGGCTGGGTTATTTCATCTGCCTCTGCTGCCTTCTGGAATAGCTTTTCCTACTCCTGTCTGCTGGACCACTGATGGTTTGGGAGTCATTAGGGACAAGCAGGCACAAGCACAAACACACCACACTCACTGCTGGGGAGGCAAACGAGCAAATAATTACAGGGAATGAAAATAAAAGCCATAAACAAACTTTCGGGGTTGAGGTAACAGAAGAGGGTGGTGGATTTTTGCTCTGAGCAGCCTGAGGGTTTTGATGCCTGAAAAAATCAGCCTGCAAACTTATGGCATTGGTGAAATCCCAAAGAATTTGGGGTAATGAGGGAGTTGTTAGCAGGTTATCTGTAAAAGGTGTTATCTGGATTTCAGTGGAGAGGAGAGGGGAGAGGAAAGGAGGAGGAGGAGAATGAGGAGGAGAAGGAGAAACACCAAGGCCTGGAAAAGGGAGAGTGAGAGGGAAATAAGGGAAAGGGAAAGTCCTCTTCAGCCCATGGCCTCCACCAAGGCCTGAGCTTGGAGAACATTCCCAGGGAGGTGCTGAGGAGCAGGAGCTGGGGCAGGGGCTGAGCACAGGCCCTGTGTGTGTGTGTGACCCTGGTGTGAGTCATTCCCATCCTGTAACTCCACTGTTCCCCTTTGGAATTCCCTCGGGGACAGGTAATGGATGTCTCCAGAGCACTCAGAGATCTCCTGAGAGCAGACAAGGGGAAGATGGTGCATGAATCATGCTGGTGGAGGGAATGGGAGGGGGCAGGAGCTGTTCTCCCAAGGCTGGGATGCCCGTGCTGGATGCTCCACCACCTGGGTTCCCCCAGCTCTGGCAGCAGCCTCAGCTCTGGCAGCCCCAGCAGGCCCTGAGGAGTGGTTCTGGCTCTGAACAGCTCAGCCCAGGCTCTGTTCTCCATCCAGCTCCCCTTAACTTGGGCACAGAAAACTCCAGATACCCCCTCTCCCTGGCAGCCAGGCTATCCATCATTCCCTGGGAATCCAGTGCCAAGGGGGGCTGTGGGCTGCAGGGAGAGAAGCACAGCTGAAGAACGTTTTGGAGATGTTGTTGGTGCTCTGAGGACTTTGGAGAAGCCACAAGAGCTGGAGATGCTGGTATCAGTGATTCTCCTGGACCTTCCCTCCTGGAATGCTGGCTGGCAGCACTGGGATGCTGTGGGGACACTGGCACTGTCCTCCAGGAGGGGCTGCAGCCTCTCCCAGGGTGTCCCAGCTGCACCTGTGCCCTACCACTGCAAAAGCACTGGGATAACCTCCTCAGCCCCAGGGAAGGGCTTCCCTCTCCACACAGCCAGCTCTGGGAGAGGCACTGATGGGATTTGTGTCACCTGGGTGAAGCCACCTCCTCCTGTCCTTTTCCTTTTCCTGACATCCACTGGCATTCCTGTTGTTGTTGATGCACTCAGCTCCCTGGGATGCCTGGCCAGAGCAATTCCTCATAAAATGAAGCTCCTGCCAAACCTTTCCAAGGCCATGTGTTCTCCCCATCTTCCTTCCATCCCTCTCTAGCCAAGGCAGTGATCCTGGCAGTGGGAAAACACAGCCTGATTTATGCACCAGGACCAGGAGAAAATGGACACATCTGCCTGGAAAACAGAGCCCATCTGTGAGGATTCCAGGATTGCTGGAGAGGCAGAACCTTGGAGGGTGAAGTCACCTCAGGCTGACCTGAGCAAGGTCCCCTTTGTGTGTCCCCTCAGCCCCACAGAGCCTAGCCCCAGGAGCCAGCAGGGTTTTTGTACCTATGGAATTCTGTATCCCTGAGGGATCCCTGAGGGATCTCTGCAGCACAGCCCACACCTCCCTGTCTCCCCAAATCCATCCTCTCCAGGGCTGGCTGCTCACACACTGCCACTCCTGCTCCCTGGGTTCCCATCCCTGTGGCTCTCCAGGCTCAGCCAAGGCAGGTTGGTGTTTTTGTCTCCCAGCTGCTGTTGGACAATGCCAGAAAAGCTCTTCAGGAGCTCAGACTGAGATAAACCCTGGAATTGCAGCACCCAGAGGAGACAAACTCCTGGACAGGAGCAAGTTCAGGTCGTGCCCTTCAGGGCTCTGCTCTTCTTCACTTTTTTCTTGGCACAGAGTCCCACTGGGGGCAGTTCCAAGCTGCTGAAGACAGAGAGGAGTCTCTGTACAGCCTGCAGGGAATTAATGTGCCATCCATGGATCCAGGGAGAGCAGAGAAGGGAAAACAACCCAGATCTTCTGATAGGGAAGTTCCACATCTTCTTGTGGTTGGAGGGTGGGAACTGGGCTGGATTCCAGTGGTCCTCTGCAGCAGGAAGAGCTGTGGCAGCTCAGCAGTGACTGCTGGGGGATTCCAGCAGGAGCATTTTAACCCAAACCTGGTACAGAAGGGGTGAACTGGACTTTGGAAAGCTGGGAATGGGAAAAGGACTAAAGGAAAACCATCAAACAGGAGCCTCAGAGAGCAGCCTTTGCTCCCAGACCCAGCAGCCACGAGATGCAGGAGCAGGGAAATGATCAGTGATGGATGAGTGGTGTAATTCATTATGGAGCCTTAACGAGCAGGAGCTCAGAAAGAAGAGGGAATCACTGGGAGCAGGTCTTGAAAAGCTGCTCCACACCAAGAGATGAAAGGAGTTCACTGCTCTCCTGTTCACCAGACTGCAAGAGATGATGTTAGCTACCCTTGCTCCAGAAAGGAGAAGTGCTACAAGGAAAAAAGCAAAATTACATCCAGTGAAAAAACAAACTTGGCTAATTCAGACTAAACCCACCAGTTTTGTTTTTTTTTTAGTAGAAAGAGTAAACATGAATGTATTCCATCATCAGAGGATGGCTGATTCCCTAACAGTGAATCCTTAAAACAGGAGCCAGGAGCTGGGGTTTTTTTCTGGGATTGAGAGGACATGGAGAAGGTGGGCAGAGAAGGTGGGCTGAGATCATTCCCTGATCATTCTTTTTGTCTCTGTGGCCTCTCCTCTTTTTTTTCCCCTTCTCCCTCTCATTTTTTCCACAGGTCAGGTGGAGGAGAAGGTCTTTGGCCTGGCAGACAGAGGTTACCACACAAAGAGCAGGGCAGGAACACTTTGAAAAGAGCAGCTCAAGCTCAGTCTGAAATCCCAAAAGAGATTAATCCTGTGGCAATCTTGGATCAAAATACCCCCCAAATTTGGGGATAATTGGTTCTCCAAGTGTCACCCAAATTGCTGAATAAAGCCCAAGTCCCAAAAATCACCCCCCAAAAATGCAGTGACAGTTCCTTGTCATCGTCAGCCCATAAATGGCCATTCTCCACACACCACACAAAGAATTTCCCCCAAAACCTGAATGAATAAACATTAAATTAGCTTTTTTTTGTCACTTAGAAACCACATTCTATGAGGATTTTCCAGCTGTGGTTTCAGGATGCTGATTTAATTAGGGTAGGAACTCGTGGCCTGCCTTGGAAATGAAAGCTGCAGCTTTCTGAGGAGTGGTGCTTGTCAGAGAGCCCTTCCTAAAAATTCCCTTCTCGTTTTCTGAGCCTCACTGGAGGCCAAAGTGGCAGTTTTTAAAATCTGCACGAGATCTGCTGGGAACATCCCTGGGGTTTTCCCTTGACAAGGGCCCTTGCTGGGAATGCAAACTGCAAGAACACCCCAAGGAAAGCCAAAGCCTGGCCTGGGGCCACCCTATTGTTTGTGGGGGGGACAGAAAACAAGCAGGGAGAGCAAATATGGTCTGTGGTGACAATGCTTTGTAAACTGGAAAAAAGACACAAAGCAAAGGGTTTCCAGCCCAGGGGTCAGGGTGGTAAATCCCTGCTTCAGCCCCAGCCCAAATCCTCAAGGAAATCTGGATGCCAAAGGGCAAATGCTCGGATTAGAAACATCTTCATGGCAGTGGTGAAGAGCAAAGCAAAGGGGTCTTTGCAAGGAAAAGAAATTCCCTGTTTTCCAGCTCTCTTGGGATAGATCCTGGGTTGTTTTGTACTTGGAGCTGAGTTCCAGGGGTGTTTTTGGGGTAATTCCATGTTTTCTGCTGATTCTCTGGTGGCCACTCATCCTCCGGAGGAGACTCCCACATGGGGTCTGCCCTTGGGATCCAGGGAATTGGGATGGGCAGGGATCTGAGTTACCTCCAAACAACCAGAGCTCACACCAGCACACCCACAAATGAGCAGGACACACCTTAAACAGGATAAAATAAAAAAATACCCCCAACACCTTGGAATTCTGATGGAGGACTGAAAGCCAGCAAAAGTTTCTTTCTTTCTTTTCTCAGATCCACAAAAAAGCTGTCCCAGGAAGTGAACACTTGCAGGATCCTATCAAATTCCCTAGGTCTGGGTAAGTCTTGTTGTTTCTCTTGCAGCACAGGAGAATTTGGTGATTGCTGACCCCAAATCACACCCAGGAATGCCCTGGGCATGGAGGAATTTTGGGGGCTTACCTGGGGCAGGGCTTGCACCACGGTGTCCAGCAGAGCTCTCATGCCTGTGGCCATTTTCAGCAGTTTCAGCACTGAAATGAGGAGCAAATCCTGCTCAGCAGGGCTGGGGGACATTCCAGGGGAAATCCAGGCAGGAAATCCAGGTTCAGGTCTTGCAGAGGGGGTTTAAATCTCTCTTACTGCTGTTTGTACATGTGGGGAGCTCTCTGCATCCCAGCAGAGCTGAACATCCCACTGCCAGAGGGCAGGGTTATGGGATATTGGGAAGGAATTCCTCCCTATGAGGGTGGGGAGGGGCTGAATTAGAATTCCCAGAGAAGCTGTGGTTGCTCCTGGATCCCTGGAAGTGTTCAAGGCTTGGTTGGATGGGGCTTGAAGCAACCTGGGATAGTGGAAGGTGTCCCTGTCCATGGCAGGGGTGGAATGGGATGGGCTTTTGGTTTCCAACTCAAACCATCCTGGAATTGTGTGAAAATGGACAAAAACTGGCAATGACTCCAACATTGCCCAGGCAGGAAAATGGGAGGCACCTCATCAGTGAAGAGCACCTTCCCAAGCCCTGATTCCATCCCTTCCCTGCTCTGGACCAATATAAAAGCTCTGTGATCCCAGGCTGGAATCAGAACCCAGCCTCAGGCACCACTGGAACCCCCAGCTGGTGTCTGAGCTTCCATTTCATGCTCCCCCAGTGGAAATGACCCAGCAGGGCTGGAAGGACAGATGTGCAGAGGATTCCCTGGGCTCTGGAGAGCCTTTCCTGGGAGCAGGGCTCACCTCTGGCTATCCTGAGCACCCTCATGATGCGGATGATGGTGGGGTTGATGGGCAGGGCAGCGTTCATCTCGATCTCCTCCAGAGTGATCCCCACGATGGACAGCAGGACTATGGCCAGGTCCAGCTGGTTCCACCTGCACACACACAGAATCCCACTTGCACATTGGTCAGAAATGCAACTTGTAAAGCTGGCTTTTGGCAAAT
>VWYE01006391.1:4140-16501 GCA_013398995.1 Alaudala cheleensis
GGTGACATCGGTCTGCCAAAGCTCCAAGGCCCTTAGGCCTCTGGGGTTGACCCCTGCCGGCAAAGGTGCAGCGAGCGCATGACAGTCATCACATGCCTCGACAATTTCACTAGCCTCAGTTGACGTCAAGTGAAACTGCTTCTGCAAGGTATGTGCGTTCTGGTGGAAGAACCCATGTGAGGCCTTGGCCTGAGCGAGTGTGTCAGGCTGAGGTGCTACCCACGTGGGGTTAGCCAACTTGTCAGCCCTTAAGTTACCTTCTGCTACGAACCCTGGCAAATACACATGCTTGTCAAAGAAATCCATCCCACTAGGAAGAATGTAAACATCCAAGCTGGTTAGAAAACAGCACCTGTTGTTTACATAAAAAACCCATGGGAAAATCTGACTCCAAACTACAACTTATCAGAAGGCTTAAAAATCCAGGGTGACATTAAGGGACCCAATTTGAAAGGTGTTAAAAGGCTTACAGTCTTCCCATGAACAATAAGAACTTAAATGATCTCTTCACAGCATATCTTATCCTAAGAAGGAATAGTATTTACCATGTTATGGCTGATACGTGTACAATATGTGTGCATTCTATCTATTGCAATAAAAGGAATGGAAAGTCTGGAAAATATATCAGTACTCTTGCTTTTTTCAATCCTTTGTCTTGAAATAATGTGCATAAATAAAATAAACCTTTAACGCATTCTAAGTTGACTTATTTTAGCAAATACTTGCGGAGACTGTTTATGAAATAGTTTCCTTTACCAGACAGCAATCTTGCTCATGTTATAACATCATGCAATAATATGTACAACTGAGTCTTATTATACCCTGTTAAGCAATGTATCTGACTCCTCAGCTTAATTGACTCTTGTCATGATTATTACAGTCAATTATGAGATACAAATGTGCTTAGGATGTGTAAAAGGAAAACAAATACGCCACTTCCTGTGGCCCATTCTATGACAAAATGACAGTTCATTTCAGTGTTAGTATTTTACAGTGTTTGGTGAGGAGAAATTTCAAACAAGAGATTTATAACTGTCCAATGTTGATGGTAATGACTGTCAATAATAAGATTGTGTAAACAAGGACATATTTGGATGAGATTCAATATGTATTAGAAGCAGTGTTTCTGAAAACCTTTTGGTTTTATAGGTATACCTGAAATAGATTAATATTGGGACCTTGTTAAATATCCTGATTTTTTTTTTTCTAATTCACATCTTGAATTGATCCATGTCCAAGTTAGCATACTCTGAGACCAAATCTGGTCACAGATATATAAATTATTTATTTTCTGTTGGAAAGAAAGCTTCATAAAAATATTTCCCCCTTTTTTTTTAAGTTGTCATATCTTGGGGTAGCTTTCAGTTCTGTCCTCAAAGTATTTTAAAAATAATTTTTTCACATGGACATGGTTTCACAGCAGTTAGAAATATAGATGCCAGTCTTGTAAGACCTCCTTTTATGATTAGAACCAAACATTTAGACTCTCAATAAAGAAAACGATTCTTTGTGTGTGCCATAGCTTTCCCTTCTGGAATATCTTGCAAGATTAGAACTCTAAAGATTGCTATTTCTCCCTTTTTTTTTTTTTTTGCAGTGAGTGGTAGAAATCAAGATTGTTTTTACAGGCAATGTTTATTTTGTATACTGAAACTTATGAACATATATTTTTATATAATAAGATGCAAGTTTAGAGCATCAGCTGGGATTTACTGACATAATTCTACTGCCTTTTAATGGAGTTATATAAATTTAGATCAGCTGAAGGTCTGGTCCATGTGTGACATTACTAAGACTACAGTTAAAGCATCGTATTAAGGGCATTGTCCAAATTCCTCTTAAACACTGACAGAGCACCTCTCTAGGAAGCTTGTTCCAGTGTTTGACCACTCTCTCAGTAAAGAAATGCTTCCTGATGTCCAGTCTGATCCTCCTTGGGTGCAGCTTTGAGCCATTCCTGCACATCCTGTTGCTGGATACCAGGGAGAAGAGATCAGCACCTCCTTCTCCACTTTTCCCCCTCAGAAAGCTGCAGAGGGCAATGAGGTCACCCCTCAACCTACTTTTCTCCAAACTAGACAAACTCAGAGCCCTCAGCCACTCCTCATAGGACATTCCTTCCAGCCTTTTCACCAGCTTTGTTGCCCTCATCGGGATGCATTTAAGTACGTTCATGTCTTTTTAAAACTGTAGGACCCACAACTGTGCACAGTACCCAAGGGGAGGCTGCATCAATGTGAAGTATAGTGGGATAATCACCTCTTTTGAGTGTGTTTGATGCACCCCAAGATGTGGTTTTCTCTCTTGACTGCCAGGGCTCACTGCTGACCCCACTAAGCTAGCCAATAACACTGTCTAGCTTCCAGTCAGCAGGGACCTCCCCAGACTCCCAAGAGAGGGGTCCTGCCATAACATTTGTGAACTCCTTCAGTACTCTGTGATGAATCCCATAAGGCACCATGGACTTATGAACATTCAGCTGATACAGCTCATCCCTTACAGTTTCAGTGTCCACAAGTGGCACTTAATTGTTCCTGCACTCATGCTCCTCTGACTGAGGGGACTGGGCAGCCCAAGTTCTACCAGTACTGTTAAAGCTTGTGGCAAAAAAAAAAAAAAAATTGAATGCCTCCACTTTTTTTTCATTCCTGTTTGTTACATCACCATATTCAACAAGTATCAGTCCAATGTTTTCTTTAGACCTCCTGTTATTAACATACATTTAAAAAAGCTGTTCTTGTTATCTAAAATAACACTGGTTAGTTTCAGCTCTAGTTGTGCTTTGGCCTTTTGTTTCTCCCTGCATATATAAACCATGTCTCTGTGATCTTCCTGCAAAGCCTGACCTTGCTTCCAGTGATCATACAATTTCTTATTCTTCTTTAATTCTATGAGGAGTTCCCTGTTCAGCCAAGCTGGTCTTTTGCCCCACTTGCTTGACTTATGATATGCTGGAATTGCCTGTTCCTGTGCTTCTAAGAGGTACTTAAAAACTGACCAGCACTCATGGACCCCTAAGCCGTCAAAAGCCCATTCCCTGGGTACTCTGCTAAGTTTCTCTCTGAACAACCCAAAGTTTGCTCTCTTGAAAGCCAGAGTAGCAACGCTGCTGTCCATTTTTCTCATTACACCAAAAAAATTTGAACTCAATTATTTTGTGATTACTGTGGCCCTACATACCATGACATCTCCCGTGAGTCTCTACTCACAAACAAGTTTAGGAGGTGCTGCCTTAGTCTAAGGCAAGGCGACCCGGTTCGAAGTCAGCACGTGGCCCGCCCCGCGGGCCCCACGGGCCATCAGCACACAGACACCGACTTGGTGGAGGCAGAATGGCGTTTATTATCTTTCCTTCCCGGCTTATATGGGGTTCGGGGAATTCTGCTGCGTCAGCAGGGGTCCGTGGTCTCCCAGACCAGCGGGCAGTGGAAAATTACCAGGGTTTGAAGGGTGGTGAACGCGGGGCCCCAGGGAGGAGGACAGGGGGCCCCAGGGAGGATGCAGGAAGGCTGCAGTCCTACCTGGCTGATAAGATAAGGCACTGCACCGGACAAGGGGGAGAAGGGGCCTCTGCAGCTTTCCGTTACAACCCGAGATCTTCCGAGCGCTTGGCCCTATTCTCCCAACAAGGAGGGCATCTTTCCTCATTGGGTCAGTGATCATTTGTGTCAAGAAGATATCTTCCACATCCTTCAGGAATTTCCCAGACTTGCTTGTCACCTCCTCAACAGCCTGTAGCCCTCTATCCCAGCATTCCAGTCATGGGACTCATTCCACCAAGTTTCACTAATACCAATGATATGTTAGCTCTGGGAGCTGAATAACACTTCAAGCTCATCCTGTTTGTTTCTCGTACTGAATACGTTGGTGTACAAGCATTTCAGATATGCTCCTGAGCTCTCAGTGGTACCTGGGGAGCAGCATAAATGTTCCCACTAGCATTGCCACATTCAGGTAATGCCATGCCAATCCTTGGCTTACCTACTGCAATTCTCTTGGTGTCCCCTTCTCCCATCAATTCTAGTTTAAAGCTCTCTCCATCATCCCTGCCAGTTTATGCCCAAAGATGTGTTTTCCCTGTTTGGACAGGTGGATCCTATCAGGCCTTAGCATACCATGTCTCTCAAAGGCTCTTCCACAGTTTAAAACCCCAACGTTTTGGTGCAGGTACTGGTCCTGGAGCCAGGTATTGATATCATGGGTTTGCCTATTTCTTCCAAAGTCTTCCCCTGTTACTGGGAAGACTGAGGAAAATACTACCTGTGCTCCAAAACTTTTTATCATTCTTCCCAGGGCTCTGATGTCTCTTTAAATTGACTTCAAGCTTTTTGTTGTGACATCATTTGTACCCAAGGGAAAAAGTTGAATAATAAAAAGATATTTGTCAGAATCATTACATTTGATTTTGTATTTTTGTTTTGTGGCCCTTAATTAGGGGAAAACAATAAAATGAAATAATGCATTTCAGTATTTAAAGTTAGGAATGCTCAGATTTTATTTGCAGAACATTGTTACTGTTAAGTTATTGCTTAGTGCATTCTAGTTTTTCCTACTGTCAAGTGATGTGATATTTAAATAAAATGGCATGATATATATCTATTAATTAAAACTCAGAGAAGCACAGGGAATTTATATATTGCCTTATATAAAAATTTAAATATTTTCCTGGTTTTAGACAAATTGAGCAGGTCTGACTTTCTAAGCAAGATGAAGAAAATATAGGTTGAATTTGCACCTTTTAACCTTGACTGACCGTTCTGTAGAACAGCTATTTTTAACATGTTTAGATCTCTTCAAATAATAATTTTACTTTTACAGTTTGTGTATTTTACCATTGGGGAAAAAGCCCCTATACTTTAATGAGTTAATTTGTAGCTATTAGGATAAACAGTAACTTAACTACTTTTCGTTAAAATGAAAGTCTTTTCTACAAACTGCGTATGACATCACCTTTTCTGGATACAATCTGGAGTTGGTTAATATGAAAGTGGAATAGTATTCCAAGTGCCATGATGAGCTTATTCATTTTTGTTCATATTTGATTGAAAAGTCTCATAATAAATGATTCTTGATATTTGCTTTTCTTTCAAAAAAGACAAAGAAATTAAACATGTTATCAAAAATGCTTTATTTTATATGAAGCATCATCATCTGTGTTCCACTGACATGTTGGTCCTGGAACCATAAACACTTAAAATGCCTATTAAGTTGTAAGGAAAAGGGAACCCTAATGCAGGAGCAGTAGTTCTGTATTTCTCCATGTTACTGTAATGGATTCAGTAATAATTAGTGTTAATATTGGCACTGTAGATTTTGTTTCCTTCTTTGGTCCTGGATAACCTATAATAGCATAACATCTAGTTACTCAGTGTTTCCAGAAAGTTTGAACTTTGTTTGCTCCCCATTGCCGAGACTCTCTTGCCCACAAATCCAGGGATAATATTGCTATTCCAGTGGAGTCAGCATCCACGTTTTTCTTCAGTAGGAATAGAATTTCACTGATGGTGTTAGATATAAGGCAAGAAAAAGTATGTTGGATGATTTCAGTAGATGTTGATTTGGACTTTGGAGGCTACATCCTCAGTTAAAGAGGATTTCTTAATAATTATAGACTTGAAAGGTGCAGAATTTCAGGGCATACTTTTTGTCTATGGAAAGCAGTAGTGATAGAGTAGCTCTGAAATGTTCAAGCAGTGTTTTGTTTGGCTGTGTATCCATCAACTAAAATTAGTTTTCTCCACTTTATGTGCATAATATTATTTCTGTATCTCATAAAAGTCTTGAGGTAGTTAGCAAATGTTTTAAAAATGCTTTGTAGATAGAAAGTACAAAATATATTCTTCACTTTTTCAAATTACAGAACACAGATCTGTTGTTCATGTTTGGATATCTACGAGCAGGTTCTGTACCAGCCTTGGTATGTGTACAAATTTTAAAATACATTACCTCTGACAGAATGCTGTCAATAGCAATTAACAATACATATGTGGAACATGGAAACAACAACTAGAAATACGTGCATACATATTGATGTGAGGTGCGAGCTTTTATTTTTTTTCACGCTTTACTGCATAGTGGTTTGTTTTGTTTATTAAAAAGACAGTGATAAATGCATGGTTCCTCTTTAAAATGAGAAATTAATTCATTTTTTTATTTAAGGACCCAGGTAAATTTTTATAGACACAGCCTGACAAAAATAAAGTTTGTTTGAAAGCATCTGACTGCTTGAAATGGGACTAAATATAGTTTTGTAGAATTGCTATCAAAATGTCAGATCAACAGAACTGAATAATTAGGTATCTCATTACAGAATATGTTTTGAAAAACTGAGCTTGGAGATAATGTGTATTTTGATAAATTCAAATAATAATGTGCAGTTACTCTGAAGAAACATGTATGTGTGGAGGCCTATTTGTGTATTATAAAGCAGAACTGACTTAATTAATTAAATTACGAACAACAGAGGCAAGATTGAAGGTCTGGATCACAAGTCTTTGACACATTTCAAGTACATTTCAATCTGAATACACAAGTCTCCAGGGTCAAATTCTTAATGTACAATTGTGACACTGATAAATTAAATTTTCCTGATTTCTGTATATGTAATTTCTTGCTTAAATAGTATGAATTCTATGGAAGTCTCATTAATATTTGGATCTGAAATTGTATCCTGCTTCTATTGAAGGCAATGGTAAAATTGCTATGGGAGCAAGACTGAATCTGTAATTGATAGGGTCAAGTGTTATTACACTGTTACATTTGCACTCAGTGTTATTAACACCAAGCAATAACAACAAAACATCTTTAATAATGACTAGTGTAAGGTACTCTTAAATCTTGGGTTTATGATACTTTATGAGGAAGTGATAAAGCAATTGAAAAAATATTCATAAGGGGAAAGATTGGAATTTGAAATATAGTCAGAGGAATCATTATAGTTCATTAATTTACATGTAAATACTGACCTTTTCCAGTGGAATTATAAATTGCAAGTGAGCTGGAGACTCTACAGATAGGTACAAAGACATAGTTCTTGTCCTGAAACAGTCTTATTTAAGAGAAAACATGTTGCTTGCATATTTGCCAGAATCATGTGTGCATTTACTAGTTTCAATTTATATGATTGATCAAAAAGGGATGTTAAAACTTGAAATATGTGTGTATACACACATGCACACACCACACATGCACACAACACACATTTTATACATAAATTTGCAGGATACAAAAGGATCAGTTAACTGTTTAATAACTTTATGGATAGCATTGTTATTTTAAGACAATAGAAAGCACTCTAGCTTCTCTAAATCTGCCTGGTTTTTTTAGTCTGTGGAGGACCCAACTACATAACATTGCCAAATCATGCACCACAGCTGTATTCTAAAGGGATGTTTTAATTTGGAATGACAAGATACTTTCCAGTGCTGCTCATCCACATGTATGGTGTTCAGCAGTATTAAGTGCTAGGTTTAAGTTGGTCAGTGATATGGAAAGTTGTGTGACATTTTTCTCAGATCAAAATTCAAAGATATAATTTCTTTTATTAACTTTCCTTGAATCATACTGTATTTGTTTTGGAAGCAAATCTGCTGTCTTGGTATCATAAACCTTAGAATATCAGTTGTTTCAGTGTCAAGCTTCCTTCATATTACAGCTAGTTTAATGAATCAAATGCTAGTCTAAGCTTTTTATTGAAAGTTACTTTTGAATGCCAAAACCCAGAAATTCCTAAACAGTAATCAAATTCTCAGTTTATTGAAGGTTATTTGGAGGATTATCATCACCTCTGCCAATAAAATTGAATCTAGATACTGCTGTTTGAGAATATGAAACAAAAGGAAGGATATGTGTGCATTTTTAAAGTTCTGAAGTTGTGGTATGAGAAGTACTGGGGAAATAGTTTGCTCTGTTGCTCATTGTAGATCTATTACAAATTATTTCTGATACAGCTGAGAAAAATGCAGACCCTTAAAAAGGAACATGGACCTGTTGACACAATTAGCAATGGGGACAAAATCATGGTACTTAAATCTGCTTTAGCAGAAGTGTCTGAAGAATTGTCTGCAAATGTAGAGATGCTACTTACTGAAGATAGTGGAAAAAGCAAATCTTCAGCTTGCCGGAGAAAGGGAGAATTCATTCCAGATGAAAAGAAAGATGCTCTGTATTGGGAGAAAAGGTGGAAAAATAATGAGGCTGCTAAAAGATCTCGTGAAAAACGGCGACTGAATGACCTTGTCTTAGAGAGCAAATTAATTGCACTGGGAGAAGAGAATGCCACTTTGAAGGCAGAACTGCTTTCTTTGAAACTGAAGTTTGGTTTAATTACTTCTGCAGCTTATGCCCAAGAGATACAGAAACTTGGTAGTGCAACAGCTGCATATTTTCAAGATTATCAAAGTCCCGAATCAAGTATTAACTCATTTGTGGATGAACATGAACCATCTATAGTTGGTAGCAGTTATATTTCTGTCATTAAACATTCTCCTCGAAGCTCTATGTCTGATATGTCTGAAATATCATCACTAGAGCATACTCAATCAAGTTGTATGCAAAACAACTGCAGAAGTCCTGAAAATAAGTTCCAGATTATAAAACAGGAGCCCATGGAATTAGAGAGAGAGACAGGAAATGACAGAAGTTCACAGAAAGCATCCATATATCCACACTACATGGGAACTACCTTTAACATGTACTCACATTCTCCTCCTCTGTTCCAAGTCAATAGGTTCTCAAGTAATTCTCCCAGAACTTCAGAAACTGATGCTAATGCAGTTGGAAAGTCATCTGATGGAGAAGATGAACAGCAGGTTCCTAAGGGTCCAATCCATTCCCCAGTTGAACATAAAAATATTTGTGCAACAGGTGAAGTTCCAGAAGTGAATTCTTCAGCCTTGCCTCACAAGCTTCGAATTAAAGCCAAAGCCATGCAAGCTAAGTTGGAAGCAGTAGATAATGACTATGATGCTGCACAGAAACTATCATCACCTATTGATATGTCATCAAAAAGACATGCTGAGCTTGAAAAACACACTGCACAAAACTTGGTGCATTCTTCTCTCACTCCTTTCTCAGTTCAAGTAACTAATATCCAAGACTGGTCTTTCAAACCAGAACTCTGGCATCAAAAGGAACTAAATGTAAGAATTCAGAGTGATTGCAAAGCTGAAATAGTTGAAATAAAAGACAGTATCTTCAGTGTCTCTGAGTCAAAGAAGCTATATTTGAAGCAGGGCATGGCAAACTTATCTGCAGAGGTTGCTTTCTTTAAAAGAATTATAACTACACAACAAATCTCAGCATCAGACTCGGGTTAAGTTACTACTGAATAAAGGCTTATTGTTACTTTTATATTAAAAAGTAATTTCTAGTAGATAAATTTGTTTTGTGTTATGCTGGCTTTTCACTGGAGTTGTGATGTTGTTTCATTGTAATGTTCATATAATGTCTGGTGTCTTTTTGTGCACAAATTATTATGGAGACTAGGCTGTGTTATGATCATTATACCTTGTTGTCATGGTTTAGGAATAGTACTCTAATTTAGTGCTCCCACTGAGACTCTCCAAACCACAATGGTGCTTGCTTGCTTGCTTGCTCCTCCTTCCCCTCCTCTTCCCCTGTGGCAGCTGGAGAGGGGAACTGGAGGTACAAAAGGATAAATCATGGGTTGAGATAAGAACAATTTGCTAGAAACAGCAATGAGATAAGAAAATTAACAGTAACAGCAACAATATTACTGAAAAAGTGTACAAAAGAGAAAGTGACTGCTCCCTGCCTTGGGACTGGCACCCGCTACATTGCTCCCTCCAGCCTGGGACCAGCACCATTCAACCATTCCATAAGGCCTGGAACCAGCGTTAGCCCACCACTCCATCCACCATGCTTGCTTGATGAGAAGGAACCACTTCTTCCCAGAAGAGAGTCCCTTTCCCCTGCCCCTGGCAATAACTTGACATAGTATAGAATAACCTCCAGGTCCTAGCCATACCCCCTCCTGGCTACTGCAAAAATTAACCCTATCCTGGCCAGAACCAGGACACTTGTTTATAGTCAAGTTACCAGTACAAATGATATATATAGTGAACTTAGTTTTCTTTCTCTTCTTCTAAACTGTGCAAATAACCAGGTACAATAAAATACTGGTGACAAGCACAAAACATCTACTCCAGTTCAGTTGTTTTTTATGAACTTGTAAATATGTCGCTAATTTAAAAAAAGAAGGCCTGCTTCTTACACTCTGTTCAACTTCAATTATATGTTTGGTTTTTCCAGCCAAACTAATACTTTTAAATTTTTTTTTCTTTAAGACCACTTTTTAGAAGAGAATTTTAATAAGTGGATATTTATAAATGAAACAGTATGCAATTCATAGCCTTAGCTTTCTTTAAATAACTTAGTATAAATTAACAAAAGCCACACGTATTCTAACACAGTAATTGTAATATCAAGGAAGTTTTTCTCCTGTCTCAAATAAGAGTGTTGGGTTTCCTAAATGGCTTACTATAACAAACTTTTTCATTATTATAGTTTTGTGGTTTAAATGAAATTAGTTATATTGGACTTGTGCATCTTCAAGTTTTAAGAGTCCTGAAGTAATTGGACAATGTCATCTTTGCCAAGGGTTGTGCTTATGTCTGTCCAGGCATGGAAAGAAGGATAGTCAAAGGCTGATGAATCTGTAAACTCTGAGCTTAACTTGGCAAAATCTGCATAAGAACAGACAACAGTAAATAGCAGCATTAGAGGTGATAATCTGCTATTTCAGTTCTAGCTGTGGTGCGTAACAGAATTGCAACTATGAAATAAGGCTTACAGCCAATATGGCTTTTAGTTTTAATGGTCTAGTTAACTTAACTGGAATACTATAGCTGACTACAAGGTATTTTGCCAGAAATTCTTATATATAAAACAGAATATGCAGAGAACTATCCAGATAGTACTAGCCCCTTAAAATTTGCATAGTCAAGGACTTCTTTATATGATAACTGCACAAGGTTTTAATGTTATTGTCTAAGAAGAGGAGTTGGAGCATGGAGATTGTATTGCATCATACCCACTTGGCAGGGCTTACCAAAGTCTTTAATTCAAAAATTAAAAATAATTTACAAATATAGTGCTAGATGAAAAATTGTTTCCACCTGGTGGGTTAATACAATGCTTATTCTTCAAAAACCACTGGCCTATAGAACTGCACAAGGCTTATTCTGTAGGATCATGTTAAACATTGACTAAGAAGAAGAACTGGAGAGCAACCAGCCCAGTTATACCAACTTTTTACCATTCACTGGGCAGTCAAGTATGATTTTGGGATTGCTGACCACCAGGGACCACCAAAGAGACCTCCAGGACAGAAGAATGCATGTGCCAATGGGAGGGAAAATATTTTAATGACTTTGGGGAAATTACTATAATATGTATGCTTCTTCTGGGAAAACCCATGAATATGTATGCAAAATACAGTACATAAACAGGAACTTTTTCTGTACTCAGCATGTACGATATTCTGGAGGAGATATCCCTTTGTGCATCTGGCCAAATAAAGAATGCCTGCTTCTTAATGCTACACTGGTATTAAGGAGTTTTATTTTTACCAATTTTTGGTAACAAATAAATTTGGCAGAATTCCTTCTCAAGATAATTTCCCATTCTCTTATGGTACTAATAAATCAGATTAACAAGTAAGCCCTTTCTGAAAAAGGTCTTTATGGAAATGTTCCATTATAGATCATGGAAATAATTAGACTTTAAATGCTCCTTGAGAAAACAGAATGGAGTCTGTGATTTTTAATTTCATATTTGACTCGAGTGAGAGGAAGTTTTTCAGTTAATATTTGGAATGAAAAGGAGTCTGATTCTCTTCTGATAGCTCTGAAGTTTGGTCCAGCAGTCAGGGCAATGGCAAAACTCCCTGATATCAGCATGGTTGGATTTTATTCTATATTTTCTTCAGGCACTGATGATTTACTATCACATTCTGAGTGGACCTTGGCACAGAAATCACTGGTGCAATTTGAAATTTTTTTGAGCCTTTCAATTGCTGAGGTGTACTTGTGACACTGAGAGTCAATAACACATGGATTCCTTTCTCAGAAATTGCCTGTTCTTCTTTTCTCATGCCTTAATACAATAGATACCATACTCAGACTGTCTCTATATTTGGTAATTAATATAGATGATATCTCAGTGTTACTGAAAATAAGATCAAGATTACTGTGTGGGTGCCTGGGGTGCTGGCACCGTGGGCCCCGCCCCCTGGGGAGAGCAGGAAGTTTTAATGAGAATATTAATATGCATGGAAGCCCAAAAGGTACTGGTTGCTGGCGCTAAGTAACTCCCCTGTTTCTCTGTGTCTCATTGGTCA
>VWYE01006395.1:0-15586 GCA_013398995.1 Alaudala cheleensis
GAAAGCAAAATCACATTTAATGAGGGGAATTCTTCCCATTAAGACTAAAGACAAATGAAGTCATCTGGTCCATGTGTCCCTGCCAGTGCAGGATTGTTTTTTGCTGTAGACTAATGTATTGCTTACTTTCACATATGCCAAAAGNTAATGTCTCTTTTGCCACTGGTGGGTTTAAGTGGCGAATGTATTTCTGCCACTCACAGCTGTGTTACAAGGCCAAGTCTGTTCAGAGAACAGTCTCCCCAGTGCCTGTTAGGTCAAGCTGTCTAATGTAGGGTGGTGACTTATCTGGTAGAGGTTTGTCTATATGAAGCAGTAAATCAAATTCTTGTTGTGTGACTATCCAAGGAAGCTGCCATTCATTGTTGAGGAAGCCTTGTCAGGAAAAGGAAGAGAGCTCTCTTGGCATGGATAGCAATTTGTCATTGTGACTTTCTTTCCCCCCACTGCCAAGGGTAAGCAGGTCAAAACATCACAGAGTAACTCTCTGGGATCAATGTTCAGCTATACAGAAAATTGTGTCAGGCATTGTCTCCTGCTGTGACTTCCAGTCCAGGTGACTTAATTGTAAACATCTTCTTCATTTAGCCAGCATCTAACAAACAGAGATCTGTTTATTTCTGCTGAAACCTAAACTTGTTTTTTGGTTTGGTATTTTGTACTCAGTTTTTTTTTTCAGGAACCTTCAAGTTCTACTACCAACAAAATATGCAATGTGACTTTTCAATAGGTGTCTATTTCAGTTTACATTTGTTTTCTGAGATTAAAGTTTTTCTGGAAGGACAAACTCCAGAAAATAAGTGACCATGTGTGATTTTCCTGTGCTGGTGCTGCCTGTATTTCCAGGGAAGCCAGAGACACCCTGGCTGCATCTGTGGCTTGTGGGAGACAACAGAGCAGCACCATTCACTGTCAGCAAGCTACTTTTACTGTGTGACACTACTATGACTACAAATAGCAGAGCCATCTTAAAATGTGTAAATTCCTATGTTTATGGATGTAGGCTCACTTAGATGCTGACTGCATCAAGATATGAATACACAATTTTCCAAGTGACAACTGGGAGGAGTTATCCTATTAGCTGTTGCAGAAAAAGCAAGCAAGAGATCATGCCTTTGTACTGGTTCTAATTGAATAGAGTATAAGCAGTTCTTGAAAACTGCAAAATAGGTTTGTGTGTCTTTATTAGTATCTTTGGAGTTTACCTTTGCATTCCCTTTTATATGGATTGGTATCTTTAAACAGATGTAAATATTGTGATTTCCTTTTTACATGAATTCAGCATGTGATGTACAACTAAAAAGCAAACAAGGTGCTGAATTTTAAGAAATTTCCATGAAGCCATTAGGCTGTTTTGTTTTTTTCACTAGGGTTTTGATTTTTCAGTTTTAGGCCATTTGTAGGACTCTTTAAAACTTTTTTTTTTTTAAGGAAATGGAGAGCTGGCTATATTACCCTGATATTTTTTAGGACCAACTCAAAATTTATGAAATGGAAAGTTACAGACCACTATCCCTGATGTAGCCATAAAACAGTGGTATGAGCAAAGGTTAACATGAAGCAAATGCAGCGTCCAGAGTTCTACTGATGCAGGCTCTGGCTGCTGCTGTCTCTTTTTAAAATGAGGTTACACTTAAAATGAAGTCCCAGTGTGCAGTGCTTCAGGGAATTGCACGCTGTGATCAGTAGTCTCTGAAGACTGTAAGACTGAGACTCAAGGAAAGGAGAGTCTTCTTCCATTTACTGGATTTTAGGAATTTCAAGTATGCTTTTGCAGTCTTGAAAGTAATTCATAGAGCAGGAAAACGGTAGGATGTCCCTTACCTTAGACCTTTCTGGAACTTTTAAGCGGTTGTTTTTGTTCTTACTCACTGAATCGTGTATTTTTCTTTTATGTCAAGCTTTTGCAGTTTAATCCTGCGGAGCGTCTTGGTGCTGGCGTTGCTGGTGTTGAAGACATCAAATCTCATCCATTTTTTGCCCTTATAGAAAGGGCAGATCTGCAGAGATGAGAGACATGTGCCCTCTGAACAAACTCAGGTCAACTGGACAAGTTTCTCTGGCACAGGAGCACCCTGACTCGCTTCCTTTGGATATCTCAAACCAGTTGGATGTAATGGCTTAAGGATGCTGGAGCAACGGAGCCAAAAGTGAACACTTTTAACAGGAATTACTGGTTGTACAGGGTGCTGGCTTATTTTTACCACAGCTGGTTGCTATATGTGTGTGAGTCCTTTTATCAGAGGAAGGTTTGTGAGGCAACTCCTGGGCAGCATGTTTGGCACTGCCAGCTTGCCAGATAAGCAGGGGCAGGAATGTCCTCCTGGTGCTTTGTCTGGTGATGGAAATGTCTATAGACTGCCAGTTGAAAGTATTTTTTTATTGTGTCAATACACCATTTCCCTATGCTAAGTGCAGCTCTTGGGGGGGTAGGGAAGGAAAAAGCAAATAATTTATTAATGGTATATGCTAAAGAAAATACTAAAATGCTTTATGCAAAGGTTGACACATTAAAAATAATATATCCATTAAAAATTGAGAAAGCTGTTGCATAATACTGTGGAATGTGTCTTGAAAATAGCATATTATTTCCCATTCTGAAATGAGCATATAAAAGGCAAATAATGCTGTCAAATATTGTACTTTGTTGGCTGGCAATGTCTGTTTAAAACTCTTGACTCTGTTGTATTTGATGAGCTACATGTTAAAGTCACTACAAAAAGGGAAATCTTCTTTTCCACAGCCGGATAAACATTGCTTTAGCACTCTAATAAGGAGCAAAAGCACATACACTAAATAAATTTATAGATAAAAAATGAAAAACTTTTCTCTCATCACTGCAGCCACTGCTTTATCACTTAATGAACTTTACTTCCTCTAAGTGTCCTATTTTTAGCTGCTATTTCAGGAAAAAAACCTTTCTGCTCGTGTTCTTGTGCTTGAGGAAGCTTCTGAACTCCCCTGATTGTCTGTTAATAGTCTTAATAAATCAAAGAAAGCCTTCACCCACTCTGCTGCCTGAACAGGAAGAAGCCTGGGGTTTGCTCATGCCAAATGACTAAGTGACATCTCTGAGCAAACCCTAGTGGGTAAGACTTGGGCAGGAGCCAATTAGCTGACCTGTTTGTTTACTGGAAACGTCTGGAGAATGGGAGAAGAATATAAGACATGCAGAATATTTTACTGAGTGCTGCTAGTGCTGCTAAGCAGCCATGCCTGTATGGGTTCCTGATGTACAAACGCTGTACACTGCAATGTACAGATTATGGATCCATGGGTTTTTTCCTAAATATTCCCTTTGCTTGCACTCCTTTTTTTCTCCCCTCTTCTTCTTTTGCCCAGCTTTATCCGGAGAACAAAGGGCAAATTCCTTTGGGAAAATGAGCTGACAGCAACGATTATTGAATTTACAACTCAAAAAAAAAAAAAAAGTATCCTTCCATTTGTATTTTAGCAGAGTATTTTATGGGCACTCCCAAAAGTGCATCTGTACAGTCTCCATCTGTTAGACACTGGGTCGCTGTATTCAAATAAAGTGGAAAAGGAAAATGCTTCACTTAAACAAAGGAAATCTGGAAACTTTTTTTTTTCCTTTTAAAATTATTCCACTCCCCTCTTTTTTTTTTTTTCTTCCCTTTCTTGTGATCGCCAGGGCAGCAGAGGGGCTGTCCCAGCACTGCAGATTGTATCCAGGTCACTAGTATCACTGCCTACCCAGTGCTGTCCAAGATTACATCACTTGCAGAAACTGTGTTTCAACCTGCCACCCTCTGGCTTCATAACAGGAACTCCCTCAGGTGAGCCACAGGAACAACTTCCTGTGCCGAGCAGGTCGGAAATCTCTAATGCAGAGACCAAGCTGATCCCGAGCTTCCTTCCAGCACTGCCCTGGCTGCGACTTTGGAGAGGGCTCTTGCTCAAGGAAAGCCACCTGACTCCCTCCCTGGGGCTCTCTAGCCCAGCCACCAGATAATGCCACTGCCTGTGTTGATCTGTCCCATTGCATTTGCCGGGTGATAATTGTACCAAAAGTATTTTCCGTGTTACTTTGAAATGCTGTTGTGTTCAGGTTGTGCCCGTGTGCTGGCTGTAAGCAAAGGCAGGATAAGAGAGCGCAGGAGCACAAGCTGGTTTCTGTGAGCAGCAGAAGGAAAACCAGTTTCTGGCAGAAACCAGACGATCAGTCATTCTCACTACAAAGCATTTGGTTTAGTTAATGACACCAAAATATTTTTTTTTTTCAAGTATGTTAGTAGTGAGGAAATCTAGATCTTGGAGAGTAGAAAGAAGGGCAGTATGACTTGCCAGAAATGAGCCTTTGAGATGCTACAAGTATTTGTAACATTACCATTGACTCAGATAATTGTTTTGTCAAGGGAAGCACGGTCTGGAGTTAATTGCACAAAACCAATCCTGCTTCTATCTTTTTTTTTTCCTTGAACATGCATTATGTTGTATTGGTGTTTACATGTATTCCTTTAATAAACAAAACCTTTCAAACCTAATTCAGACCTTGCCTTTCTGAACTTCTCATGCAGTTCTTGAACACTGACCTTACCTGATCAGTGTTTTTTGCCCTTTGCTTTAATGAGTTGAAATGCTCTAGGTACCTTCTTTTTGGTGCCTGTTAGAAAGCCCTGTGATGCACATCTCCATTCATTCCCACTTCCTTCTGTTACACCTAATAGCTAATAGCAAAACAAATCAGTGTCTTTTTTTCCCCCACAGGAATTAGCGACACTATGTGAAACACAGTAAAATAAACCTATAGATTTTCCTATTCTCCTGTGGGTGTTCAGGTAGAGCAGCACACTTAAAGCATCTCAAAGTGGTAATTCAATGCACCCTGTTGAACCACCCTGTAATATTCTCTGTGTCCTACTAATAAAAACTGGGATACGAAATGTTTGAAGGCTTGCCCTGGGTAGAATTGCTAAGAGGTGAGCCTGGGCCCCTGCCCAGACATACAGGAGAAACTGCATCTCATGAAATACAAGGGGCATAACTTTGAATGGCTGTATTCACAGCTTCTGTTCTTGTAGCACAGCTCCTGTGCCTCCTGTGAAAATCACNTCCTTCTGTTACACCTAATAGCTAATAGCAAAACAAATCAGTGTCTTTTTTTCCCCCACAGGAATTAGCGACACTATGTGAAACACAGTAAAATAAACCTATAGATTTTCCTATTCTCCTGTGGGTGTTCAGATACAGCAGATTACACACAGCAGATTACATACTTAAAGCATCTCAAAGTGGTAATTCAATGCACCCTGTTGAACCACCCTGTAATATTCTTTTTGTCCTACTAAGAAAAACCAGGATACAAAATGTTTGAAGGCTTGCCCTGGGTAGAATTGCTAGGAGGTGAGCCTGGGCCCCTGCCCAGACATACAGGAGAAACTGCATCTCATGAAATACAAGGGGCATAACTTTGAATGGCTGTATTCACAGCTTCTGTTCTTGTAGCACAGCTCCTGTGCCTCCTGTGAAAATCACTTCACAGACAGCAGTCACTGTCACGCTGACTCTTGGCGCACCTTTGGGATGCTGAGTTGGCAGGGTTACCCGTGCCAGAACATCCACCCGGCTCTTCTATCCAGTGCTAACCTGTTCCTCAGTGTGTCCCTGCAGTGAAGGGCACTGGCATGAAGAAGGCTGGGGAGGTCAGCTTTCTCTAAATGAAGCACTCAGCATAACAAGGTACAGAGAAGTGCAAAGTAAACCACTATGGGATTTTTATTTTAAAATTTTTTTATTGTGAGTGTGGTGTCATTTGTTTTTCTCAAGGACACTGAGTACAAAGCTGGAGAAACAGAAACTTTCTCTGTGGTGATATTTATGGTAGGGATTTTAGCAAAAAAATGAAAAAGCACAATTGTTAATTTCTTTCGGTTTGTGCTTTCTGTGAGGGCTGTGCTATGAGCTGAATGCTGTGGCTCCTGGCTGCTTCCTGGTCCTGTGCTCCATGTGAGGGGCCATTTCCTGGGCCCTGGCACATGCCATCCTGTGGCTGGGCACCCCAATGTCCTCCTCCAGTCAGCAGCATGTCTGGCAGCCTGCCCTCAGCTCTGTGCATCTGCTGAGCCACCTGTGGCTTTCAAGTCAGAACCCCACAGCTTTTTGCACGCACCAAGAAGTTTGGTGTGCAGGGTTTCTTTGCCTGCAGCAGCTCCCTGTTGAATGTTGCCCATTCCTTCTCCTCAGTGGCATGTTCCCTGATGACTGCTGTGCTTGCTGCGTTGGGTCCGGGGGGGACTATGGGAGATGCTGCCAGAGAGGCCCCTAGTGTGGCCAGGGCCTGTTGTTTCCCTCAGCCATGCTCCTGCCCAGCAGCCTCCTGCGGGCTCTGCTCTGCAGTGGTTCATGGCACCACGTACCTTCATGGTGGTTATTTGGCATGTGCCCACCAACAAAGGGTAGTTTGGGGCATAGTGAGGACCAAATCTGGGGCTTTGGCCACCCTGCTGCCTGAGGACCTCCCATATGGTTGTGCCTCCAGCACTGGGGCTTCCTGTGGGTGTCACCCCACGGCACTGCACAGGGATGAGGGCAAAGTGACCAGGCTGGGGTGTAGTTCCTGCTTAGGGGAATGGGTCTGGGTGCAAGGGGGGGAGTGAGGGACTGGGCCAAGCAGCAGCAGGGCTGCTGGCAGCCCCCAGGACAGGGTGCCTCGTGTGGCTCCAGCTGCCGTTCGTGAAGGGGTGGCAGAGCCAACTCCCAGAGGGGGAATGGGACTTGCTTTAAAGGTGCCGAGCAGCTGCTGCTGGCAGCAGGGGTTGAGACTGGCAGCACAGGGCTGGCTGCTGCGCCGCGGGGCCGGTGGAGGGCTGGTTGCTGCCTGAGCCATCTGCGTGAGCAGAGCCGGGGAGCCCTGGCCCAAAGGTTGCAGTGTCCTCAAGAAAATCCCAACTTGTGAGTGGCAAAGCAGTGGAAGTGATCCCACCACCTGCTAGTGCTGTGCAGTGAAATCTCCTGCACCCCTGCTGAGGGGCAGAGGAGGCTAATCAGGGTACAGCAGAGGGGATGCTCCAGACTCCTGGCAGTGGGTGGCAGCTTGATGTGCTGCCCTAACAGGACCTCACTGTCTCTTGGCAGACCAGAAACTCTCCTTCTCCAAAGTCCGCTCTGCCTCCATCTTCTTGGCCCAGGAACCCATCAGGAGGGATTAGTGCTCCTGCCAGAGGACTGCAGTGGCTCTGTGATGCATGGGAGGGCTGGGGACCTGTGCAGCTCTGGGAAGTGGGGAATTGGTGTTGTCTTGGGTAGGCTGTGGGTGGTCACCTTGATGCTTTGCTGTTGAGATCCTAAGGGTGGCAAGTTTGAGAAAAGGCCTTTGGGGTTAATAAACTAGACTAGGCTGTTGCCAAGTGGTGTAGCCAAGTGGTGTAGCTGGATAAAGATGGACCAGATGAGGAAGTTATTGGGGTCAGAGGTCTTCCTTAGCAGAGCCTATCCTATCCTTTTTGCTTTGCCTTGGAGGGGAGACGTTTCGTCTTGATACAACCTCACTTGTGCCAGTTTCTCCCATCCCCTTCGGTGAGCTGAGCCATTTATTTCCTGGGTATTTTCTAGGTTTGCTCGACTCTCTCCATCCATGTCCTGTGTGTTACATCCTTCAGCCTTGGTCACAGATTTTCTTGCCCTTTCTGTGCCCTTGATTCTGAAATGCTGCCCCAAAATGCTGGGAACAGGAGCAGATTATTAAATGCAACTGTTATCCCCATATACTGGTGAAGCAAAGAGAGAGGATTACTCCACAGTATGAAAGTACAGGGATTGTAAAAGTGTTACNGTGCAAAGTAAACCACTATGGGATTTTTATTTTAAAATTTTTTTATTGTGAGTGTGGTGTCATTTGTTTTTCTCAAGGACACTGAGTACAAAGCTGGAGAAACAGAAACTTTCTCTGTGGTGATATTTATGGTAGGGATTTTAGCAAAAAAATGAAAAAGCACAATTGTTAATTTCTTTCGGTTTGTGCTTTCTGTGAGGGCTGTGCTATGAGCTGAATGCTGTGGCTCCTGGCTGCTTCCTGGTCCTGTGCTCCATGTGAGGGGCCATTTCCTGGGCCCTGGCACATGCCATCCTGTGGCTGGGCACCCCAAGTCAGCAGCACCTCTGGCAGCCTGCCCTCAGCTCTGTGCATCTGCTGAGCCACCTGTGGCTTTCAAGTCAGAACCCCACAGCTTTTTGCACGCACCAAGAAGTTTGGTGTGCAGGGTTTCTTTGCCTGCAGCAGCTCCCTGTTGAATGTTGCCCATTCCTTCTCCTCAGTGGCATGTTCCCTGATGACTGCTGTGCTTGCTGCGTTGGGTCCGGGGGGGACTATGGGAGATGCTGCCAGAGAGGCCCCTAGTGTGGCCAGGGCCTGTTGTTTCCCTCAGCCATGCTCCTGCCCAGCAGCCTCCTGCGGGCTCTGCTCTGCAGTGGTTCATGGCACCACGTACCTTCATGGTGGTTGTTTGGCACATGCCCACCAACAAAGGGTAGTTTGGGGCATAGTGAGGACCAAATCTGGGGCTTTGGCCACCCTGCTGCCTGAGGACCTCCCATATGGTTGTACCTCCAGGGCTGGGGCTCCTGTGGGTGTCACACCACAGCACTGCACAGGGATGAGGGCTGTGGCAAAGTGACCAGGCTGGAGTGTAGCTCCTGCTTAGGGGAATGGGTCTGGGGGCAAGGGGGGGAGTGAGGGACTGGGCCAAGCAGCAGCAGGGCTGCTGGCAGCCCCCAGGACAGGGTGCCTCGTGTGGCTCCAGCTGCCGTTCGTGAAGGGGTGGCAGAGCCAACTCCCAGAGGGGGAATGGGACTTGCTTTAAAGGTGCCGAGCAGCTGCTGCTGTCAGCAGGGGTTGAGACTGGCAGCACAGGGCTGGCTGCTGCACCGCGGGGCCGGTGGAGGGCTGGTTGCTGCCTGAGCCATCTGCGTGAGCAGAGCTGGGGAGCCCTGGCCCAAAGGTTGCAGTGTCCTCAAGAAAATCCCAGCTTGTGAGTGGCAAAGCAGTGGAAGTGATCCCACCACCTGCTAGTGCCGTGCAGTGAAATCTCCTGCACTCCTGCTGAGGGGCAGAGGAGGCTAATCAGGGTACAGCAGAGGGGATGCTCCAGACTCCTGGCAGTGGGTGGCAGCTTGATGTGCTGCCCTAACAGGACCTCACTGTCTCTTGGCAGACCAGAAACTCTCCTTCTCCAAAGTCCGCTCTGCCTCCATCTTCTTGGCCCAGGAACCCATCAGGAGGGATTAGTGCTCCTGCCAGAGGACTGCAGTGGCTCTGTGATGCATGGGAGGGCTGGGGACCTGTGCAGCTCTGGGAAGTGGGGAATTCATGTTGTCTTGGGTAGGCTGTGGGTGGTCACCTTGATGCTTTGCTGTTGAGATCCTAAGGGTGGCAAGTTTGAGAAAAGGCCTTTGGGGTTAATAAACTAGACTAGGCTGTTGCCAAGTGGTGTAGCCAAGTGGTGTAGCTGGATAAAGATGGACCAGATGAGGAAGTTATTGGGGTCAGAGGTCTTCCTTAGCAGAGCCTATCCTATCCTTTTTGCTTTGCCTTGGAGGGGAGACGTTTCGTCTTGATACAACCTCACTTGTGCCAGTTTCTCCCATCCCCTTCGGTGAGCTGAGCCATTTATTTCCTGGGTATTTTCTAGGTTTGCTCGACTCTCTCCATCCATGTCCTGTGTTACATCCTTCCGCCTTGGTCACAGATTTTCTTGCCCTTTCTGTGCCCTTGATTCTGAAATGCTGCCCCAAAATGCTGGGAACAGGAGCAGATTATTAAATGCAACTGTTATCCCCATATACTGGTGAAGCAAAGAGAGAGGATTACTCCACAGTATGAAAGTACAGGGATTGTAAAAGTGTTACGAAAATGGTTCCCCCAGCAGTGTGTGATTAACGAGAGTTTTATGGCACCTCGTGCAGTGGTGGGATAACGAGGAAGGAGCCTCCATGAGAGGGACTGGTGGTGTGCCATGATTTAGAGCACGGCTCTGGCCAGCTATGCTTCACTTGGGGTCTTGTTTGTACTCTGTGGTCTGGTATTTGCCAGCTCATAATCTTCCTTTACAAACCAGGCATGGAGAAGAGCTACTTCAACAGCATGGATCATGAGCCAAGTGGCACATACCCTTTCTCCAGATTTTAAAATTTGCTACTCTGCTGCCTTGGTCTGTGTCCTTTCCAGCCTCATGTCTTCTTTGGCCTCAGAGAACTCTCCTGTGACCAGCCTCTGCCATGTGCAGCAAAAACAATAGCGTGAAGTGAGAGAGTAGTTCCCCTGAGAAGGACCCTGGCTGCTCTGGCTCCTCGCAGGCCCCTTGACAGGTGCTCTGGGATACTGCAGAGCCCCAAGTTAATCACCTTTCCAGGGTAAAGAAACTGCATAGTGTGAAGCCCCAGCCCCATTAACATCACTAGGAGTTTTCCCATTGACTTTTCTGGGGTCAGGAGCTTACCCTTCAATTACAGACCAGTGAGAATTTTGTGGAAACAGGTATAAAAAGCTTGTTTGCTTTCCTACTTCAAGCACACCCATGTAGTTTCAGTCCTGGTGTTAGTGAAATAAGCATGGGGGTTTTTTATTAGTTTNCGCAGCAAAAACAATAGGGTGAGGTGAGAGAATAGTTCCCCTGAGAAGGACCATGGCTGCTCTGGCTCCTTGCAGGCCCCTCGACAGGTGCTCTGGGATACTGCAGAGTCCTGAGTTAATAACCTTTCCAGGGTAAAGAAACTGCACAGTGTGAAGTCACAGCCCCATTAATATCACTGGGAGTTTTCCCATTGACTTTTCTGGGGTCAGGAGCTTACCCTTCAATTACAGAGAGATGCCAATTTCATGGAAACAGGTATAGAAAGCTTGTTTGCTTTCCTACTTCAAGCACACCCATGTAGTTTCAGTCCTGGTGTTAGTGAAATAAGCATGGGGGTTTTTTATTAGTTTGGCTTTTTGTAGTTTTTTTTTTTTTTAATGTTGTTTTGGTTTATTTACTATTCTGGTGGGTGCAGTTACTATGGCTGGTCAGTTACTCTCCTTGGCTGGGGTGAGGTCTGCTAGTCTTCCCTCAGCCTTTGCTGTGCCTCTGATTTACTGTGGGGGCTGCCCTATAAAACAGGGGAGGGNATATCACTGGGAGTTTTCCCATTGACTTTTCTGGGGTCAGGAGCTTACCCTTCAATTACAGAGAGATGCCAATTTCATGGAAACAGGTATAGAAAGCTTGTTTGCTTTCCTACTTCAAGCACACCCATGTAGTTTCAGTCCTGGTGTTAGTGAAATAAGCATGGGGTTTTTTTATTCGTTTGGTTTTTTGTAGGTTTGTTGTTTTTGTTTTTTAATGTTGTTTTGGTTTACTTACTATTCTGGTGGGTGCAGTTACTATGGCTGGTCAGTTACTCTCCTTGGCTGGGGTGAGGTCTGCTAGTCTTCCCTCAGCCTTTGCTGTGCCTCTGATTTACTGTGGGGGCTGCCCTATAAAACAGGGGAGGGCATTTTGCATGGTGGCAGAGATGGGAAGAGTTAGTGAGAGCCTGCTCTGTGTTTTAAGGCTGAGAAATCTTTGATGAGCAGGGGTTGCACATGCCCTGTTAGGGTGACTGGAGCACAGAGGGCTGAGAAAGGCAGGCATCTGGGTTCCTCATTATTTCTTTTCATAAATAATCCCTTGTCCTTGTACCCTGGACTCTGACAGCATTTAGAATATGCCGGGTGGGTTCTTTTTCTTCTCCTCTCCGAAACTTATTCATTTGGAGAGCAATGAAACAATAGGTTTTTGTCTAAATCTTTACCAGTGGAATTGTCAGGAGAGATTTCCACCCCCCTCTCCTGCCTATCTTCCTTTTGTCTCCTTCAGTTGTCAGGGTCAGGATTCACCGCCAAACGGAGCCTGCAGTTGCTTTTCCAGGCCCCAGATGCCAATATGTGGTAGCATCTGGCTGGTTGGCAGGCGCCCGGCAGTGGTGCTGGCTGCGCTGTCAGGTGGCGGTGGCGACGCTTGGTGGGTGCCCTGCTTCTTCGAGGATGTGGTCCCAACCAAGAACAGGGATAATAATTAAATCTGCTGAAGGAGGTGAATTATCGGCCGGGGCGGCTCCTGTTGGAAGCTGCGCTGGCTCCTGGCCCTGGGTTTTTTTGTCCTCATCGGCAGCATCCCGTGTAACCTCACCTTCTTGTGCTGCGAGCATTTCAGGTGCCTTAAGGCATGGAGCTCCTTGAAAGAGAAATACAAATCACTAAAAATGTAGAGATAAAACCCTCTCCTTTGAGGCCATGTGTTTGGCATGGGAAACACATGATAACAGCTTGCTTTAGAAAGGTGACATTTCCACTGAAGGCTGAATTATAAAAAATGCATTAGACTTGTAATGAAGACAGCTTCTGGGACCGGGGAATCTACTGCTTCCTTGAAATATATGCGTGGGAGCTCTCCCTGGCCCTAATGGGTGTCACATGTGGCTGTGGCTACATTAATGTTGCAAGCTCTATTAAAAGGGATTGTCAGTAGCCCTTCACGTGCCGGGAATCAAAGCTGTCTTTCCCTAACTTTGCTTTAGCTCAGACTTGTGTGTGTAGGCTGACTTGCCCAGGGTTAAGTCACTTTTAATATTAAAGATGGATAGAAAAGACTCTTAATACTTTTTTCTTTTCTTTTCTTTTTTTTTTCCCTCTCCCTTTTAATTCAGAGCTTGCTGGTGAAGGACTCTGGAGGGATGGGGAAGGAGGAGACAGCCAGGCAGCTTAAAGAGGCCTCTGAGGGTCATGTTGAGTCTGTGCTATTATGTTCCAGAGAGGAGAATAGCTTTATTGACAGACAGCTGTTTGACTCCTGCAGCCATAAAGTATTTGCTGCAGAGCTGCATAAATACCGAGCCCATGTTGACAAATTCCTTGTCAGTGGAAGATAGTTAAACCTGCTTGTTTAATCATTTGTGTGCTCTTACCTCTGCGGCTCTGGAAAGAATGAGCTGGTGTTTTACAGTACAATGCATGAAAAAACCTCTAAATGCTCAGAGCTGTTTCACGTGAGGTTTTCAGGGTGTTTTTTTATTTAGACCCTCTTGGAAACACAGTAATCTATTTTTTTGTTATGTCAATTAGATTTTTCTCTTTTTTTTCTATTTTTTTTTTTTTCTCTAGAAAGTATATAATTTTTTAAACTTTTTTTTTTTTCTTTTCAAATAAAAACATCTGGCTCCATTGTAAAAGCTGCTTTTACAATGGAGATAGCAGCTCTCTTGGCAGACCTTAGGTCGTGTCTGCGATGTGACACCAGCACTGGCAGGGCCCCTTTAGAAGTCCCACACCTTGGTTTGCAGCACGTGTGCAAAGGCACGTGAGCATTTGTGTTTTGGTTTGGCTTTTCTGGCATAGGGATGTGGAATCTGTGCTACTGGTCACCTCCTGTCTGTAGCTTGGGGGTGGCTTTTTGACCTCCCACCCATTTCACAATAATATCCACCTTCACACACCAGCATACTATCTTGTCACATTGTTGGCCTCATCTCTGGAAATGTAGTATCTAAAATTAAAGATTTGTTTCCGTTCTGGAAATTTTCTGTTGACCTTTGCCACTTGAACAGGTAGAGAGGTGTAAATCAGGGCTCCTGCCACACAGTCAATGGGGAAAAAGAGAGGTGTCTTTTGAGATTTTCTTTGGACCCTCTTTACAGTGTGGCATCTCCTTGGTCCTTTCAAAATATTTCTGGTGTGTGAGTGATTTTCTAATCAAAAGGTGTATTATTGAGGGGTGACCAAAAGAGAAGGACTCACTGAAATGGGAACCTATTGTTCAGTTGCACAAAAAATGTAAAACTGTCGAGTTGGTTTTTAGAGAGATGGATCACTGTATGTTTATGTGGTAGTGAAGGAGATGTGCATTTCTTTCAGGATCACAAATAAAGCTGTGCATGCTTGAAGTCGTTGGTCCAGGTAAGCTGTCTGTCCTATGGCTGTAACTACTTATGGAGCTGAACCTGGTGGTGCTGCTGGGTTTTGAGACTTTTTTCTCAGTTTCCTGGCAAGTGCAGGCAAAGCCAATATTGTCTGATGTTTTAATTTTTTTACGTCCTGGTGGTGGTGCAAGACATTGGTTATATTGAGATTTACACTTGTGCCATGATGTTTGTGCCCTATGGAAGGACACTTAAACTTGGCCAGCTGTGTCTGATGAGGCTGCAGAGATCAACATGCATAGAAATCAGGTTTCCACTGATTTCAGAGAGTACAGGTAGGTTTTTTTCTTCATTGATTTAACAAAAAAACCCCAAAAAACCCCAGCATAAAATACAGTCTTAGGAGTATGGCACAGCTTTGCTTATTGGCCAGACCGGGCACCCTCACTCGAAGCCTTAGGAGCCTGGACAGCTCCTACATTACTTCCAAGGGAATATGTCCTCCTCCTCTCTCCATAGATGTGCTTCCAGAGGGGGTTCCATTTACCACCAAGTTATAAATTGAATATTTTTAACATATGCATGACTCATTTTGACTTTCATTTATTTTTCAGCCTTTTTCTAGATGGACTTGGTTCTGACTTGTCTCCTAGCTTTTTTTGCTGCAGAAATGTTGGTTTTCATTCCATTCTAACATTTTAAAAGCACGTTCCTTTCTTTTTTTACATCCTTATAGCTTGTATGTTGAAGCCCAAGATCTGTACAAGTTTATGTGGCTATTCAAATATTTCTAGATGAATGAGAAATATTTTAAAAATCTCGATACTGTGAACTAGATTTGGAGCTTTAGAAGAATTAGAAGCACTTTTGGCTTAGAGCATAAGTCAACCTTCAGGTAGAGGCCTTTTTAAACAAAAGCTTTCTTTCTGTCCTTCATCTTTCATCATTGTAACAGACTAACTGCAGAGCTCTGATATAGTTGAATTCAGAGTCCACCTTCAGAGCTGGGTCAGTACAGCTTCCAGGAGATTACTGAAAGCAGATCGGGTTTCTCCAGGTTTCCACCTTTTAACCCTGCTGTTGATAGTATGACTGTTGTTCCCACTGTTTTTTTTGAACAGGATTTTTGGATGGTGGCTAACATTTTTTTATTCTGCAAAACCTAAAGCAACAAGAATTCCTGCCAGTAGTGGGGCTGGTATAGTCCCCATTCCAACGAAGTGTGAATTGGACCAGCTGGAGAAAGACAGCAACCCAAAAGTCTGATGGATAGGAGAAAAAAAATCCTGTTCTGTGTCCAGTGCAGTAGCAGCACTATTTTGTCTTTATGCTGTGGTCTCATACAACCCATGTGGAAGCCTGAAGGAGGGAACATCCTCAGCCCCAGAGAACTGACAGTTCAAATGTCCTCAAATCAGAGTGCCTGAAAAAATGGGGCTGAAGCCCCAGTGTTTGGTACTACTACTGAGACTGAGCTCTTCAGTCTCTCTTCAGGTGCCTGATATTTCCCAGATGCTCCCCACCCCAATGCCATGCTCACCTTAATAAGAAAGGTGTAGATGATTTATATCTACCACAACATTCTCACTTGTTTTCCTTGCTCCTGAAGGATGAGCACCCCCTGCACTGGTGTCCAGGTGTCGCTGCCATGGGAGTCCCAGAGAGTACTGGGCAGGTCTACTGCAGGAAGTCAGAGATT
>VWYE01006408.1:0-10225 GCA_013398995.1 Alaudala cheleensis
ATATGGAAATGCAAATTAAGCTATTGACTCACTTTACTTCATTTCACTTCTGAAGTCATTCTCTCTTTTCCATTTTAGACAAACACGAAACTAAATTAAAAGGTGTAATATATTTTCAAGCTATTGAAGAAGTTTATTATGATCATCTAAAGAATGCATATAAGGTAAACTTTGTTATTGCTGTTTTAACCACATATCACATGGAGTACCCAAAGTATGGTAGCTGCTGTAAAATTAAAGGGAGAACTAACATTATTGGGGGGAAAAAAAGAAACAAATACTAAAAAAACCCTGGAGTGGAGGAAAAGGAAGAGGAAGCTGATCAGTGATTAGCACTGTTTTGGGTGTTTTTTATATTGAAGCAGAGGTAAGTGTCTGCCTGCAAAGTGGGATTTGCTGCAAGGAGTTCCTTAGTCCAGTGGGAAGACCACTGAAATCAGTGGCTTAGTCAAGTCAAGGGCTGGCTGCATGCCTCTGTCCTAGGGAGGGAGGTAACTGTGCCAGCAGCTCATGGCACCCCCTGCCTCTCATGGTAATTGAAATGAGCTGTGAACAATTTGTGAAAGCCACTGTACAGAGTGGGGGAGTTAGTTATTTGGGCATGAAACAACAGCTTGGAGCCCTGTAGTACTGTATAATAGTCTACTGGGAAAAATTGTGTAAAAAGTGGCTGCAAACACTTAAAATGCATCTCTGCTGCAACATAAGATGCACTGTTACAGCATTTTATCTTTCTTCTTAACCCTAATCATAAATACCCCTGTGAGAAATTCCACTTCTGTTACCAATAAATGGCTTTGATTTCACTCTTTCAGCATCTTCTTTGTGATTTATTCTAGAGTCCCAACCCATTGCTGACCTTCAGTGTTAAGACCCATGACCGCATCTACTACATGGTTGCTCCGTCTCCTGAAGCCATGAGGATATGGATGGATGTCATTGTTACAGGCGCAGAAGGCTACACCCACTTCATGTTGTAATAAGAAAAGGAGCAACAGGGCATCCTGCAATAACATAACTAATGAAGTTAGCCATAGCTAGTGACAGCAGAAAGCCAGTGAATACCCTGAAGTGTCCTCCTTATGATGTGCACCCAAAATCTCAGATTGAGAAGGGGTTACAAATGCATTGAAAAGGAGGGGTTGTTACCTGTTGTAGTTGATCTTTATAGGAATGAACAAGCTAAAGCTGTTGAGAGACTCATAGTGCTCCAAAATGCGTTATCAGGCAATTTTAATTACAGCATCTTGGTTGAATGATAAGTTTCTACAAATTCTCTTATACAGAGAATGTCTTCATAAATTTATACTGAAGAGTTTACAAGTGTGTGTGTTCTCATTGGTATGCAAAAATTCTAGTAGTGAAACAAAAAGGTGTAATAAGCATATATTTTAATATGCAACATTTGATATTTACAGATGATTAGGTGACTTTTTAAAACTTTTAGTCAAGTATTTTATAAAAAGGCAAACAAAAAAGCAGCCCTAAGGTATCCACAGTTCTTGCCTTAGTAGTTAAGTGTTACAACAGAGCCAAAGAGTTACATGATTCCCTTACGTTTTCATATTGTTACTTGTACCTAATTTTCTGTAAGGGGACAGTGCCAAAACTCTTAATGACATTTAATGTAATTAAATTGTTATATTCTGTGTGTTTAAACACTTTGTGGCAACAACTGTATGTTTAAAGTTTGCATCTATGGAGCTCAACAAAAAAAAAAAAAGAACTAAAAGGATAGCTTTATAAATATGCTTTTTTTTCCACAAGGATGAGAAATGGAAACACTTGTATTAGCTTCCTCATGAAGAGGGATTTTTTTTTAATCTTCCCTGTTGAACAGAATAACAGTCCTGATTCTGGACCCTACAGCAATTTTCTTCTATGTAGTAAGGTCCCAGTGTGGTTCTAATCTTACTCTGTGCCAAGTGAATGCTCTATTGAAATCTCTCAAACATTGCCTGCCTTGAAGCCAGCACCAAAATCTCTACCTACCTGAATTATTTTGGAGCCAAGCTTTCAGTCCCAGAGAGCTGTTTTGTTGTTTAATGTATATCTGCACAGAATAATGCTGTCAAATAGAATAAAAAGAGTGAGGTGAGTTCTAAGAGTTTACACTAAGCAGTGTATGAATAAAAATCCCTGAAAGCTTGAGGTAGTAGGGATTGAGATTCCTAAAACAGCAAAAATACTGAGGGTGCAGCAGTCTCCCATTTTAAAATCACCTCCAAGTCCTTGAGTAATATTGAAAAAAATATAATTGAAATTAACTTCAATAAAGTGCCATGTCTTTAAAGAGGTTCTGTTTCAGTAATTGAAACTTACACGCTCTGTGGTTTGTGTACTAGAAGAAAGCACATTAGCCTTTTTTTTTTCCGTGATGAAAAGTTAATGGCTTTTGACTGAACAAGTAAGCTGAAAACAGAATAGAAGTATGCTGGCAGAGTATTTTTGTTGTACTTTTTAAACCCTGTAACTGTAATGAACAGGTTTGTGGTATACACAGGTGATATGGTTGTTCTAGCATGATAAACATCAGTTTCTCCTTGAATCACAAAAGAAGAGACTGTTGTTGCAGGATAATTGTTATCATCTGTGCAGATCACAGCCTGTAATCTATAATTTAAAACACTATCAAATAAATTGTTTTTGTTTATACAGTTACCATTTTTCCCTGATGTATCTTGATTTTACTCCTAAGTATAGTTATAAAGGTTTTCTAATGATTTTTGTATCCTGCATGATGCAATGAAGGCATTTCAATAAACATTTTTAAAAATACACTTGTTTTAAATATTTTCTTGCTGCATTATCTTGAGACATTTCTGTTTGTCTCTTAAATAGCTGTATACAGTCATGAAAACAATACTGTGTTTCTCAGTAACACTTAATTGAACTATTCCAGGTATTTTCCCATAAAACAGCTACGGAAAATAATCATTGGGTGACAGTGAAATTCGGAGTATAGTCTGTTTTCTGCATGTACATAATATAATATATTTTACATTTTTTATGAACCTGTTTGAAAAATTTTTTACCAGCTTTGGATATTGAGAATTATTTTTGTTTAACTGCAAACCAGAAATTGCTTGATTTTAAGGATTTCCGGAGTTTTCCTAATATTTGACTTAGACATGACCTGAATGGGAGTATTAACTCATATTAGCTCAGTGGAAATGAAAACCAGTGTGGATTTATGATTGGTTTTCATTAAGTTTGCCATCATCGTCATGAAGTGGGGTGAGTTCTGTAGTGGTGTACATCAAGACAACGTAAGTAGAGTGTGGTGGTAGGCACCCCTTTTATGATCAGTCTGCACCAATCATAAAAATACTTCAAGCTTACCTGCCTTGGAGTCAAATACCTGCTTACCCTAAAGGCTCTGGAGCAATTGCAAACCATGAGTCTTAGAAACCTCCTCTGCAGTGTCCCATAACCTACAGGTGCTGACCTGGTGGTTGGATGGGAAAACAGCCTTACCTTACCACTGACTTTTCCTAGCATTCATTTTCATGTGCCAGGGGAGGTTGGACATCAGGAAGAATTTCTTCACAGAAGGGGTTGTCAGCATTGCCATGGGCTGCCCAGGGAGGTGGTGGAGGGACATCCCTGAAGGCATTCCAGAAATGACTGGACATGACACATAGTGCTATTATCTAGTTGACATGGTGGTATTTAGTCAAAGGTTGGACTTGATGATATTTGAGATCTTTTCCAATCTAAAAGATTGGGAGATTCTATTGATGATTGAGAGAGAGACAGGAAGACTGATTCATGATCAGAATTCATTTTTAGTGTGAGCCACGTATGCTTATATACCTTTCTAGGAAGGCTAGTCATTTTTCACTACTATGATTAGGTTAAACATCACACAAACAAACTTACACATTTTGCAACATCTCTTGCTTGCAGAGGTTGATTCAATCTTCCTGTTGCCATTCTTGATCCAATCTTCTTGTAATCTTCAAAGTTCTGTTCTTGCCAACCATAGTCTGGTTGTCAGACTATGCCAATTAAATACACATCTTCTGTTCACAAGATTCTATGATTATTTTGTTTCCTTTGCGGTTGCATTGGCCGTATATAAAAGGCACAGTGCCTAAAGATGTAGTTTTGGCTCCTACGCTCATATACCCGAGACTGGGAGGTGAGGAGGTGTGAGCGTGTTAAAGGTCCCTTCTCAGCCTTCTCGAGGTTGAACAGGTCCAGGCTTTTCCCTCGACTTCTCCTCCCAAGAGAGGCGCTCCAGTCGCCCTCGTTGCCTGACACAGGACCCGTTCCAGGAGCTCCGTGTCCCTCCTGAACTGAGGAGCCAAGACGAGGACGCGGCACTCCAGAGGCGCCTCACCAGGCCTGAGCAGAGCGGCTGGATCACCTCCCTACACCTGCTGGCTGTGCTCTTCCCAATGCACACCTTTGACCTTCTTGGCTACAAGGCACCGCTGACTCGGGGAAAACACGCACGCTGGGAAATGCTCAATGTTTAGGCTTTTTTTACTGACAAAACTCCGCAGTTTCCCAGGGAGGCTCGGCGCTGTCCGCGGCCCCGCCCNTCGGCCCTGCGGCGGTCACTGTCACCGATGAGGGCGGCCCGGGCGCTCCTGGGTAAGGGCAGGGCCGCGGGGAGCTCGGAGCAGAAGGAGCGCCAGTCGGAAGGGAGAGGATGTGTGTCGGTGCCGGCTGTGACGGCCGCCGGGCGGCTCTCGGGTGGCACCCTTTCCTCCCCTTCAGCGCCGTCTCCACCGGGAGGGGCCGGGGCGCGGCCCTCTGGTGGGCATGGGCATCTTAAACTCGGTTCCCTTCCGACGGGGTTCCTGACAGGCTTCTCCTCCCCGCCAGGCCCGCGGGGGAGTGGGCTCGGTGTCTGTGTACGGGGCAAGGCAGCTGCTTTTCCACGTGTGTTTTGTCGGCTCTAAGCTCCTGCCCCTGGTGCATTTTGAGGAGTCAGTTCGCTTGATCGGGTGTGGAATGTGCCTGCCTGTAAAGCTCCGCTGGGCACCTGAAAAGCTTTGCTGGCACCCACTTCTGAGTGAGATCGGTTTCTGCCCAAACTCGCAGTGTCCCTTCTTGATGTGTCAGGCCCCGTTCTTGTCTGACCTGTTGAGTTTATTCATTGCCTTTAATTGGACAGATGAATCTCATCTAAGAGTGCTCAATCAATAAAACTTACTTGCCACTAGGGGTACACCTTTTGTAGCTGCATAAAAGCTTGAATACAGTGGGATTTTGTTGCAGTGTTTCTCTCCCATTCTGTGTGTTTATAACAGTACTTTTACCAGGCTATCGACTGTCTGTTTATTTGAGTGTGTCTTCAGGTGTTTTGGGACCGGGCCAAGCAGCAGTTCCTGCTGGAATGCGGGTGGTTGAATGAAACCAGGTGTGGACAGAGTCCATTACCTGTGACAGCAGCATTAATCTGCTGCTGCTGGCAGTGGGGAGATCTCAGTGCAGGAGCATTCCCGGAGTTGTTTGGGGAACTTCTTTGGTTTTGATACATTATGTAACACTGGTCTCAGTCACAGTTTCTGGTATTCATAAAAGTGCACAGTGACTCCAATATGAAGAGAATTCCATAGGTACCATCAAGCAAGGATCATGTGGTCTTTCTGTAGATATCCCCTTCTGTCTGTAACTTGCTTTTCCAAACGCTAATACCTGCCTTGCACCCTTCAGAAATGCTTCCCTGCTCTTGCCAAGGTGTGTCCTGAAATCAAGAGGAAAAATTACTGGATAGCTGCTGATGTTTTGTCTGTCTAAAGAGAAATCTGAAAAGCATTGAGCTTTGCTTTAGGGTTGGCTGCGGTGGTTGCTTTAGGGTTTGCATTATTCAGGTTGGGATTGCTGCTGGTGCTTCCATTAACTTGTTAAATGGAAGAATAGCTTGTGAATAGCTTAGACAGTGGCTGTGTTTTGTAGTTGCAGTTGGAACCCAGCCCAGTGTAAAAGTAATTTGAGGACACCTCCAGAGTGCTGCAGCATGGAAGACAAGTAGCTTCAGAGATGGCTATCAGGGCTTAAGGAGGAGAAAATTACTCCCAATTATTTTTTTGTTACATTTAGTGCTTCTTGGTGTGTCTCCTCTTACTGGCACTTGAAGAAGTGACTGGCTAAGTGAGAGACAAACACAAATCAAAAGCCACAGTGTGGATGCATCTGAATACCTTTACTGTGGAAGTCATTCACCTTTATAAACAATTCATGCCTCAGTAGGATAAAGAAGTACCTCATTGTTTGAGGAGCAATGTAATAGCTTTAATCTATTGTTCAAATTATACAATTTCTGTTGGACTCTAGGAAAGTGCTGAATGTTAGCTGCACCTGTTTTGGATCCACACTCATGCAAATCGAAGTTTAACAACAAACCAACTCCCCAAAACCCCTTGAATGTAATCTCTCTGATAGTGACAAAACAGAAATCAAGGCTGCAGGACAGCTAAGTGGTGTGATACTGTCAGGGCTTGTGTTTTGCACTATTTATCCTCCTGTAGGAAGCCCTGACACTTTATTTTTGGTTGCATCGTTCTGTGCCCCACTGTTGAAGAGCCAGTCATCTTCTAATCTAAGAATTAAGAGTGTCAAAGTCTTAGACGACTTGACCAAGCTTTCAGTTTAACAAATTAACATTGCTGAGTTGGATAATAGAGTGGATTAAGTCTCCTTAACAGCTCTCTACTAATTACATGTCCTTACCTGCAGTAGAGGTACAGCTGACTGCTAAAGTTAGATTAAATCCTGTAGCAGCTGTTGAGATTCAGCAGAATTATTAATTAGTTAGCATTTCCTCTGTTAATCTTATTTCCTCGTTTGATGGTACTTATTTCATTTGGTTTAAACAATGCTAATGTTGTTTTATGCTCATCATGATAAAAAAGTTAGTCACAAGATCCTTTCCCAGTTCTTGTTTTTGAACTTGCTGTTATATCTCTATATAATGTGTGGATCCAGGGTTTTGATAAAGGTGCAGTTTTATCCTTCAGTTTTAATTTTCATGAAAAATTTGTCACCTCATGTACTTGTAAACTTCCATTACACAGAGTACTCTAGTCTCAAAATTATGCTTTTTGAAAATAAAAGGTTAAACTAAGCAGATACTAAATGGGAAGATTTTTTTGTGAAATGAGTATTCAAATGATGGTATGAAACGTGAGGACTGATGAAATCTATGAAGCCTTAGTGATTGTTTTCAGTCAACCACTTTTCACTAATTGCTGAGTGAACTCTCTACCTGGTTGGCATTTAATGATTTGAGAATGAATCACAATAAACATTCTCTTTCAGGTTCATCTGTACTTGTCAGTCATTAAAGAATATAGGAGATGCTTTTTTCTTCTCTCTTGAGCCAAAATACCTTATTTTCACATAATATGTCTATATTTGCCAAACCCTGGGTTTCTAAAACTTGTGTCTCTGCCAGGTTTTCATGATGATTGTACTAAATAGCTTCTCTAATTAGTTTGCAGGCTGAAGTCATCGGTCAGCTTTCTTACTCGACCAGATCGACCAAATATTGCTTATCAGAAACTTAAAGGGAGGAATCCAGGAGTTATTTTCCTTCCAGGCTTCAATTCAAACATGAATGGTCAGAAAGCAACTGCTCTTGAAGATTTCTGCAAATCATTAGGTCATGCCTTCATCAGGTACATAAAGGAGTATTTTTCTAGAGAAAATGAAATTAGTCTCATGGGTTGTGGGAAGGGGTTTTAACACAAATATGTAAACTTTGGCATTTGGATTGGGATGCTCCCTGTGCTAAGGAAGCTTGTATATGGGATAAGAAGTCTTTCTTCCATTTCCAAATATAGGATTTCTGTCAGTTGAGAGACTGAAGTAAATCAGGAGAGTATACTCTGAAAGTAATTCAGAAAGTTCTCTAATTTTCTGCAGTCTAGCTATTGCTACATGTTACAATCAGGCTGTAGGCATAAAAATTAAAAATTAAGGACCTGGAGTTCTATTTTTGAAGTTATCACTATAAGCACTGTCCTTACCTGCCAAGTCTGGTTAAGTTACCCTGTGTCTTCTGTGGGTTTAGAAGAACATGCCCCTGCGTGATGATGCTGTCCTTTGATAGACGAGATTGAATGCTGTGTGTCATAAGTCTTCATATTTGGCTTTAGTGTTTGAAAGAGTTTGTACATTTTAAAAATACCTTTAAAATTGAAGTGTCTGAGGGTTCTTCTTTTTGTCTGTAAGGGAAATTTTTTGTCTATTCTTGAATATTATGGTATGTCAAATGATAGAGAATGCTGCACAACTTAGTTATGTGTTTTATATTTAAACTGTTTTTATGTGATTTTTATGGTCCTAGTGATAAACAGGACCAAGTAAGAAAATATTCAGTGTGTAATCATGTCCTCTGCTGATTTGATTATGCAGTAGTATTTAGTTAGTGTCTGTGTTGCTGTAGACAGTACTGTGACTTTCATGTTGATGGTTATTTTTTCAGATTTGACTATACAGGCTGTGGAAGTTCAGATGGTAAATTTGAAGAGTGTACTATTGGGAAGTGGAGAAAAGATGTTCTGTCTATACTGGATGAACTTACAGATGGACCACAGGTTATATTTTATTTTTAAATATAGAATGCTGTTTTTCCCTCAGGGTAAAACCTTGATCAAAAATATGCCATAATAGCTCTGGTAAACAGTAGCTTTCACTGAGCACCTGCTCTCTTCCAAGCTGAATTATTTGAGAGGTCATATTCATAGGAGCTCTTTTGCAAGCAGGTGGGTCACAAAATCATGGAAGCATGGATTGGCAGAACCTCGTGGAGGTTGTTTTTTAGAATTTCCTGCTCAGAGCAGGGCTGTTGTTCCAGAAAGTCTGAGAAAGCCTCATGGCTGACAGGGGACAGGGAATTGTTCCAGTGCAGTGCAACCCTGTTAAAGAAAGGGTGTGTCACTGTCCCATGCTGATGCATTCATTAAAAGATTTGCAGGAAGATTGCAAGATACTCCATATGATTAAATAGCTTTAAAAAACAGGCAGGAGAAGCAGCATTTGATTTCTTCAGTTACTTCAGAAATTACTGTGAGAAACTTGGAATCTCCTACAACCTAGAAATACCTAGTATTGTTTAAATTGTTTAAACAATTTTTTATTATAACTTGCTTTTGTTTACTTCCTCCACTGCGCTGAGCCTTTACCATGTGCATTTATCTTGAGAAGAAAACATAAAAACATATGATACTGAATTGTTTCAACTCTCATTTTGTTTACAGTGTTTCAGTCTCAGACAGCAATAACCAGCCATGCCAAACAGAATAATAAATACCAGATCTTGTGGTGCTTACTCAGGCAAAATTTCCTCTGGAGGTGACAGCAGTTCTGCCTGGGTAAGGACAGCAGGATTATGCCCAAGGTTTAAATAGTTAAACCAAGTGAAAACTGGTATTTTGTGTAACAGAAAAAGCCTATTGGCCATTTCCTGTAAAACACTATATTTTCTTCTCTTTTTTAATTTTCTTTTCCAGATTCTGGTGGGCTCCAGCATGGGTGGATGGCTGATGCTTCATGCTGCAATAGCACGCCCAGATAAAGTAGCTGCTCTAGTTGGAGTAGCTGTAGCAGCAGATCACGTTGTAACAACTTTTAAGAGGCTTCCCATTGAGGTAAATGTTGGTGGTTGGCTTTTGTGCAGTCTAAAAATCTTACCAAGAATTTAAGAAATGATGTTATTTAAACTGTACTTTTCCTGTAAATTTTAGGGTAAGTTTTCTGCGTTTGATTAATGTAAGCTTACAGTATGAGACTAGTGTGAGCTCTAGCCAGAGCGTACTTATATTACTGTGGTTTAGAGGATGTGAAGTCAGATCCCTGCTGCTTGCAGTCCATTAGATTTCAGTACTGAATATCTTATATATGCATTGGAATTGGATTCTTGTGCTTTGAAGGATGGAGAAGTAGCCACTAAAGTAGGTGAGGTGGCACTGGATGAGATGGGTATCGGATTAGTGTGTTTGTAAAGACTATAAGAGTTAAGTAATGGGGATTCCCCTTCTGAGATTCTTCCTTGATGGTAATAATGTCTAGTCTTCAGGAAAGTAAATGAGGTGTTACATGGCAATAAAAAATGTGTGCTTTAGAACAATGAAAATATTTTCCCAATTTGTAAGGTACTTCATAGTGTCAGTATTACTATTTAGGACTGAGAATCTGAAAATATTTAAGAATCTAGAAATACAGTATTTAGAGGCAGCTGTTGAGGCAAAGACTGAAAAGACTCATC
>VWYE01006423.1:0-10242 GCA_013398995.1 Alaudala cheleensis
TGGAGTCCAGGGGCGGATGGCGCTTCCCCATCTGTGGTGCTCTTCAGGCGTGGCTTAAATCCCGGATTGGGTTTCAGGGATTTGCCTACACCGCTGCTCNCACATGGCGCACGTCGGAGTGGATCACTCCGACTCGTGGCGGCAGAGTGGGGACCCCTCAGCCGGCGACAGAAGGCGCGCGGAGGCTGAGGCGGCTGTAGACACCTGGGGGGGGACGGGGGGCTGGAGCAGTCTACCGGACCAGCGGCAACCGCCTACGCTGGTGAAGGATGCCCCTGCTTCTCTGGAAGCAGAGCAGCAGTGGCTGTGGCCCCAGCGTGGGGTTATTCTTCCCCTCCAGGGGTAGCGGCAGTTTGCTGCGGCCCCGGCTGTGGCACAGAACCATCCCGCACCTCGGCGGGGGGGGGGGGNAAACTGGAACAGTTTAACCTTTAAAAAAAGCTTTTAACATACATAACTAGAAATCTCAACACAACATTCCAATCTTAGGGCTCCTGAACCTCGCCCATCTCACTACACTTTAGCTTTTCACCCTCTGCCTGCCAGGAGGTCCTGCCCTTCTAGCTTGCTGCTTCCGAGAGTCCTGCTATGGCACTGGAATCGGCTGCCCCAGGGGAGCTTGTAAAGCAAGCCACTTTTCCATCCCTTCCCATCTTGGTCAAGTTGCCATTACGGCGTGGCCCCTGAACTCGCACCAGAGGACCCCCTGCAGCCGTGGGGGAATCATCGCACCTGCCCTACTATACTTATATTATCTCGCAAGTGTGTTGTTTCATTTCTAGGTTAAGGCATCAAAGCCACCTTGGTGTTAGTAGCACCATGCTCTAACCAGCTGAGCTAATCTCAAGTCTCCCTGGAATATAGAGCAATGGCTGGGTTTCGATGAGGCCTGGCAAATTTACCGTATTAGACAAGTGCCATGAACATGGCAAGGCAAGCACTACATACCATGGTAGAAGCAACTACCAGGCAGCTAAAAACACACCCCATAAACAATGCCACTGCCCAAAACACCATCTCAGGCCTTGATGGGGAAATTTTGTGGCAACATGGTACTGCAGAAAGAATTGAGTCAGACAGTGGGCCTCATCTCCAAAATAACCTCATAAATTCATGGGCAAAGGAACATGGTACTGAGTGGATATATCACATCCCCTATCACCCACAAGGATATGAAAAGTTTGATAGATATAGTGAAGTGTTAAAGACTGTTGAGACTGCTGAGTGATGGGGCATGGAAGCATTGGGATACAAATTTAGCAGAAGCCACTTGACTGGTTAACACCCGAGGATCTGCTAACTGCCCTGGTCCTGCCCAAACAAAACCCCTGCATACTGTGGGAGGAGATAAGGTCCCTGTAGTGCACATAGGGAAGTGGCTGAGAAAGCTGATGAGGATTTCTCCTCCCATGGGAAAAGGTACACCCATTGAAGGGATTGTCTGCTCAAGGACCTGTGTGTACTTGGTGGGTAATGTAGAAGGATGGGGAGACTTAGTGTGTGCCTCAAGGAGATTTAATCTTGGTGGAAAATAATTTGTCGTGTGAGTTGTATGTTGTAGGAAGTAATGTAGCAGGAACTACCTGAAGTGACAGAGAGTGAGCTTTGCAAGTAACTTGACAAGACCAGCAGTGACCTAAACCAAGCTGGTGTTGGTGCCCAACAACTGATCATGCTGCTTCTCCTGTCCTGAGGGACCACTTTGACAGATGAGACCCAAATCATAAGTTGCTCTTATGAACATTTCTGCAAGTGGTGGAGGCCCATGGAATGGGAAAATAATATCAAACTATGTGTTAAAGGAGAAAAGATTGATTAGAATGTATAAATTTGTATGCTGTATGTGAAGATTGTTTAATTATGTCAGAAGTTGCAAGTGTTGGCAGGAGGGAGCTTCAGGAATGTGAAACAGATACAATGGAATGATCAGAAGATATGTTAATGTTTCAAATTATGTGGAATGAGCATGATGCAAATGGGATGGAATAAGTGGTGGAAATTGTATTGGTTTTACCTGGGATGGAGTTAACTTTCCCCATAGCAGCTCTGGTAGTGATGTACTGAGACACAGGGTTAGGAATTAGAGGGAGACTGATTAGAAATAGGTATTTAGATGATTTAGCATAATATTTGCTACATTTGCAAAGTACTGTGCTAACTGCTTGTGAAGGAAAGACAGGTTGCAAGTGCAAAAGCAACATGAAAGAATGCAAGGATGTGTGATAAGGAGAAGGCCTGTTTGCCAGAACAGGACAGAGAATGCTAAACTTGCAAGGCTGCCGAGATAACAAGGCTCCTCAGACTCCTAGAACCGAATTAGACCAACCTCATCATTTGGACTGTGACCAAAGGATCAGAGACCATGCACAAGGAGACGGGGTGAAAAGTTCTGCCTTGATGAAGACAGCTTACTTCATTCCATACAACCACCAGGACGACCACCAGAATGTAAGTGCACAGGCACAGAAGGACTGATAAGACAATTAGCATGTGAAGCGGGGCTAGGCAGAGCTAAGAAATGAATATGCATAGGTGTATTGCAAAACTTGAAGCATATGTAACAATTTAGAGGATAAAAGAGAACGTGGGGAGTGAGGGGGTGCTCATGCCTTTTGAGGAGCTATCCCCCATGCGCCCAGCAGCTGAATAAAATACATACCTACTTTATAACTCACTTTGAGTTGTAGAATCTTTCTGACTATCAGTACTTAGTACTGAGAGCTAGAATTATGTTGATAACATACCAGTGTTTTGGCTCTCGCTGAGCAACATTCACCACATCTAATTCCCTCAGATACCTGTCTCAGTGGTGGTCCACTTGCCTTAGTAATTGGCAAGACCTTCCTTCAAGGGATACCTTTCCTTCACACTCAACAGAAGGCACCTCCAAAGGCTGAAGACTTGCTCCTTTTCCAATTCCTTTATCAGTGGCCTTATGTCTAGCAAGTAATTGCAGCTGCTTGACTTCCTCACCCTCTATTTCCTGACTAATAACCCCAATATCATAGAATCACAGAATCATCAAGGTTGGAAGAGACCTACAAGATCAAGTCCAACCATCAACCCAGCACTGCCACTGTAACCCCTAAACCACATCACCCAGCACCATAATCAGATGCCTCTTAAATACCTCCAGGGATGGTGACTCCACCACCACCCTGGGCAACCTATACTAATGCCTGACCACGCTAACAGTGATTTTTTTTTCCTAATATCTAATCTGAATCTCCCATCTCAGCTTAAGGTAATTTCCTCTTGTCCTCTCACTGCAGTCATGGTAGAGACCAGCCCCCACCTCGCTACAACCTCCTTTCATGTAGTTGTAGAGAGCAATGCAGTTCCCCCTGAGCTTCCTCTTCTCTTAACAAACCCAGCTTCCTCAGCCATTCCTCATAAGACGTTCTCCTAGACCCTTCACAAGCATTGTTACCCCTCTCTGGACATGAGCCAGCACCTCAATGTCATTTTTAAAGTGAGGGTCTCAGAACCGAATGTAATACTCATGGTATGGCCTCACCAATGCTGAGTACAGGGGGACAATCACTTCCCTAATCCTGCTGGCATCCCTATTCTTGATACAGGCCAAGATGCCATTGGTATTGCCATTCTTGGCCACCTGGGCACATACTGGCTCATATCCAGTCAGCTGTCAACCAGCACCTTCAAGTCCCTTTCTGCTCAACAGCCCTAAAACTACTCCTTCCCCATCCTCTAACACTGCATGGGGTTTCTGCCACCCAAGTGTAGGACCAGGCACTTTGCCTTATTGAACCTCATACAGATGTCTTTAGTCAATTGATCATGTCTGTTCAGGTCTTTCTGTAGGCATTAAATACCTTTGCCTTTTCCTTATCCCCTGACACTACACTACCCTTTGCATTCAACAAATGATGGAGACGCTCCTTGACCCTCCTTTTGCTGCCAATGTATATATAGAAACTTTTTAAATTGTCATTAACTGTAGCAGCCAGATCAAGTTCTAGTTGGGCTTTGGTCATTCTAATCTTCTCCCTACATGACCTCGGAATATCCTTCTAGTCCTCTGTTCTGGGTACAGAGACAAGGGGATGGAGCTTTCTCATGGGTTAGTGCAGCTTGGTTTTAGTTAAAGAGGAAACAGTTCCCTGTAAAGACCTGGGAATTGTTTTAGAAAGCACAGCCACCTATCAGGAGTTAATTCTAAATATTGACACACTGTTCAGCCATTGAAAAGGCAAAGTTCGGCTTTGGGAATTACCCATACCAAGCTGAGTACCCTGGGAACTGTCTCTTTTCCCTCCCTGCTTATGAAGAGGAAGGAAAGCAGCCTGGCTCCCTCCTCTCGGGGTGGGGGGGCGGGGGGAACTGGGGCCTGCTGGGCCCTNGTGAATTGTGGTAACAGACTATAATATGCTAGAATATCTCTTTAAATAATGGAAAAGATGAACTGGGGAAAATTATTGTTCAGATTGGTGGTTTGAGCAAAGGTATTTGTAATGGACTAAGTGAATACTGATGTAGCAGAGACCCTGTGGTTCTCTGAGGTATTTGAACAGAATATGAGATGTGAAAAAAGTCTTCTGCACTAGTGAAGAAGTGAGAGACATCTCTGCCCTTGGATGGGATGAAGAACATCCTTTGCGCCTGAACTGTTCATTTTGAAATGACACCACAGTATGCATGAGTCCATGGCCCATATTGCAGCCATGGGAAGCTGTGTATATAGGAGAACCACAAAAAGCAGGTTTTCCAGGCAGCTGTTTTTTTGTGAGAGCTAAGAGCCACAAGTAGGCAGTTTCTTTCTTGTGGTGAGTTACCATAACCAGAAGAGACTTCTTTCTCTAAAAAGACTGATGAAAGATTATTTTATAAGTGATACTGACCTGGAATTCTGAGTTTTTTCTTTATACATTGTGAGAATGAAAAGAAGCTGGTGGGAGAGGGGAAAGTGTTTTGAAAGTTTCATTTTGATTCTTTTTTTTTCTTTTAGTGTGTGTGAATAAAATTATCTTTATATCTTTTAAGTTTAAACCTGCTTTGCTTCTCCTCATCCTATCTCACAGCAGAAAAAACACTAGAACCACTACACTAATTGGTGCATTGGCCTGGAAAGCAAAATGGCGAACGTGAAACCACTACAAGTTTTCAGCATTGTTTATTCAATACCATTTTATGTCATACTCATGGGCATGGTTTCAACTGGGGAAATGCTATGACTGGCAATGGAGTTGGGGCCATTTTGTCTGGCTTGCTCCAGTGAGGGGACCAGTGGACCCCGACATCCCATGTCAATCTGACTTTCCCCATTTCCTGTCCCTCTAAGACGTTTTTGCAAGGCAAGAAGCTGTGGAGAGGTAGTGGCATCGCTCACAAGGTGTGGTGCTGAAGTGACAGCTTCAAATGGCAGCCGATACTAGTGAGGCCGAGGGTGTGCTTTTCAGTGCCCAATCAAACCACTTCCCCCACCCCAGCACAGCAGTAACCTGAAGCAGCGGCATCAGTATCAACTGAGTCCAGCCAAGCCAAGAGGGAGTCCAGCCGAGCCGAAAAGATGTCTAGCTGGGTGCCAGGAAGTGAAGTGGCAGAACCAACACTGCAGGTCCAGAGCTGCTCCAGGCAGCATCAGCACTCCCCATCTGCCACTGGAATCACTCTGTAAGCCCATGCCATCCCATTTTTGTTCTGGGGAGCTGTCCAGGGAAGGTAGCCATTTTTTCTTTGTTCCAGAGCAGCGATGTAAAACCTCACTTTTGTCAGTTAAATAATTTCCGTCTTTTGTACAATTTTCTTTTTATTGGTGTGTTTATTGCTATTTCATTTTTGTATTATTTTTGTAAAATTGTGATTCCAATGTTTTTAATGTCTCGTAGCTTCATTTTTTTTTTATTTTTTTTTGTTTGCCCTCCACTGTCATGGGGGAGGGGAGGGGCTCAGGCAGTTTTAGCCTTTTCCCCACTGTAAAACCGTCACATCCTCCCAAGTTACCTGACCCTCCTTCCACAGACAATAGATTCCCTTTTAATTTAAGTTCCAGCCTAAGTTCTCTGTTCAGTCAGGCTGGTCTTTTTACCCAGCTACTTATCTTCCTACACCTGGGGACAGTCTGGTCCTGAATATTTAACAATTCCTTTTTAAAGCACATCTAACCTTCCTGGATTCCTTTGCCCTTCAAGACTGACTCCCAAGGGACTCTGTCAATCAACCTTCTAAACAGGCCAAAGTCTGCCCACCAGAAATCCAAGATGAATGTTCTGCTGGTGCCCCTCCTTACTTCACCCAGTACTGAAAAGTAACATTTCATGGGCACTATGCCCCACACAACAACCAACCCCCAAATCACCCACTAGTCCTTTGTTCACAAACAAAGCAGGGCACATCTTCTGGTAGGCTCATTTACCAGTTGTGTTAGGAAGTTCTCTTCCACACACACCAGGCACATTGAAGTTGAGTACAAGGGCTGGTGACCGTGAGACTTCTGCCAGCCACTTCTAGAATGCCTCATCTGTCTGTTTGAGTTGGGTGGTCTATAACAGACTCCCACTATGATGTTGACTTTGCTGACCTTCCCCTGGATTTTTACCTAGAGGCACTCAACCTTATCATCTTTATCATCATCACTTTCAGTACAATCAAAACACTCTCTAACATAGTGCTACCTCACCACCTCTCCCACTTTGTCTCTTCTAAAGAGCTTATAGCCGTAATCCCAGCATCAGAGCAGTCAGCTGATAATTTGCTTGCCTGAATGATGGTTGAAATCTTTTCATATATCTTGCAACAGAGGGTGGTTTCTGACTTGTTTATGCTTACAGTCTCTTCCTCTCCTGCTCTTGTGACTGCTGTGCTGCAGAACAGGCTGCCTCTTTTTATTGTCCCTCCTGTTCCCTCTTAGAAGAAGCTGCTTTCTCCCTTACTAAATAAGTTGACCTCTGCTTCCATTGTTTCTTCTTGACTATCTTGGAGGAACTGATATAGTTGAGGATTGAATCTCTGGTTCAGTGACAGTGTTTGTTTGTACGTCTTCAGATCCAGAGACCCTTTCCTCAAAGATGCTGCACTGACCAGGCCCTAGCAGAGTGTAAGAAGATACGTCTCTGGCATAGCCAGGGCTTTCTCTTTTCAAGCATTCTATCACTTCATCAGGACCCCACACTTGTTCAGGGGTGAAGTTACAGACCATTGTTAACAACTGTTCTAGGTACCTGCCCATATTGTCTCAAATATGATGTACAGCAGAAAAGGGGAGCATGGGATGGATCAGATAAACCAGTGTCATGGACAGATAAGTCAACATCACCACCAGCTACTGTTAAACAGATATAATAAGTTCCCTCCTATACAATCTGGTCAAATCTGTCATTATTTGAAACCTTTCAAGCTTCAAAAAAGACACCAAAAAGGACTGTCATGTATTAATCCTAGTAGACAACACCAAACAGCTGCCTTTCAGGTAGTTATATAGGGTGATAAGGTCTCCCCTGAGCCTCCTTTTTTCCAGGCTAAATAACCCCAGCTCTCTCAGCTGTTCTTCATAGGGCTTCTGTTCCAAGCACTTCACCATCCTTGTTGGCCTTCTCTGGACACATTTGAGCATCTCAACATTCTTCCCAAACCGAGGGGCCCAGAACTGGACACAGTACTTGAGGTGCAGCATCACGAGTGCCAAGTACAGGGGAAGAATGACTTCCCTGGTCCTGCTGGCCACACCATTCCTGATACAGGCCAGGATGCCATTGGCCTTCTTGGCCATGTGGGCACATTGCTGGCTCATGTTCANTCTGGCTCATGTTCAGTTGCCTCTTAACCAGTACCCCCAGGTACCTTTCTGCCTGGGCACTGTCCAGCCACTCTGTTCCCAGCCTGTAGCACTGCAGGGGGTTGTTGTGGCCTAAGTGCAGGACTTGGTACTTGGACTTTTTAAACTTCGTGTTGCTGGACTCAGTCCATCTACCCAGCATGTCCACATCCCTTTGCAGAGCCCTCCTACCCTCCAACAGATTGAGACATGCTCCCAGCTTGGTGTCATCTGCAAATTTACTATTGGTGGACACAGTCCCCTCATCCAGGTCATCAATGAAGATATTAAACAGAACTAGGCCCAGCAATGATCCCTGGGGGACCCCACTAGTGACTGGCTGCCAACTGAATGCAGCACNACTTGGACTTTTTAAACTTCGTGTTGCTGGACTCAGTCCATCTACCCAGCATGTCCACATCCCTTTGCAGAGCCCTCCTACCCTCCAACAGATTGAGACATGCTCCCAGCTTGGTGTCATCTGCAAATTTACTATTGGTGGACACAGTCCCCTCATCCAGGTCATCAATGAAGATATTAAACAGAACTAGGCCCAGCAATGATCCCTGGGGGACCCCACTAGTGACTGGCTGCCAACTGAATGCAGCACTGTTCACCACCACTCTCTGGGCCCGGCCATCCAGCCTTTTCTTAACCTAGCGAAGAGTGCACCTGTCCATGCTGTGGGCTGCCAGCTTTTCCAGGAGTAGGCTATGTGAGACAGTGTCAAAGGCCTTGATGAAGTCCAAATAAACAACATCCACAGCCTTCCCTGCATCCACCAGCCAGGTCACCTGGTCATAATGATGCCTTAAATTTTAGCTTTCATGTTTTTCAGATTCTGTGTTGCCTAGGGGTGTAGTTCTGAGCCTCATATTAAGTGCAAGTCACGTCTCTTCAGAGTAGGTAGACAGAACAAATCCTTTTCCTGCTGTAGACCAAGGACAACAAGTACAAATTTCAGGCCCAAAAGCATAAACAATGGTGGACTGAAGAAAGAAAACAAGAAGGATGAGGCTTCACANNNTTTTTGCCTACACTGACCTCACACCCTTTTGCTCAGCCAGGATGTCTCTGCTGCTTCAGCCACCACTGTGGGACTGCTCATCTACCTCATCACCAGCCCGGGATCTTCCACCATTACAGCTTGGTGCCTCAGAGCCACTGGGGATCAGGCTGCCCTGGGATTTGTGGTCCCTCGAGGTTCTTGGTTTCTGTCTTATTATTAATGCTGTAGTTGTTTGTTTGTTTGCTTGTTTTGTTAGATATATATATATTAGTAAAAAAACCTGTTATTCCCATTCCCACATCTTTTTTGCCTGAGAGCCCCTTAATTTCAAATTTATAATAATTTGGTGGGAGGGGGTTTGCAGTCTCCATTGCAAGGGGAGAGCACTGGCTTCCCCTAGCAGATACCTGTCTTTTCAAACCAAGACACATGGTCAGGTTATTGTGCTGCTCAAGGTGTACCCTTAAAGGCCTTTCAATAAATCTCTGCTTTATTTTCTAGCTCTGTCCAGTCTCCATTTCAGGTCAGCCTTCCCAAGGCATCAATAAAGGAGATCAAGTTGGTCAAGCATGACCTGCACCTACTAAATCCATGCTGGCTAGGTCTGATCCCCCGGCCATCCTGTAGGTGCTGTGTGATGGCACTCAGGATGATCTGTTCCATAATCTTGCTGGGCGCTGAGGTCAGGCTGACAGGCCTGTAGTTTCCCGGATCCTCCTTGCAGCCCTTCTTGTGGATGGGCGTCACATTGGCCAGCTTCCAGTCATCTGGAACCTCCGCAGTGAGCCAAGACTGATTGTAAATGATGGAGAGTGGCTTTGCAATCTCATATGCCAGATTCCTCATCACCCTAGGATGGATCCCATCTGATCCCATGGATTTGTGAACACCTAAGTGGCTCAGCAGGTCTCTCACTGCTTCCTCCTGGATAACAGGGGCACCATTCTGCTCCCTGACACCATCTACCAGGCCAAGAGGACAGCTGTCTTGAGGACAACCTGTCTTTCTGTTGGAAATTGAGGTAAAGAAGGTGTTCAGTACCTCTGTCTTTTCCTCATATTTAGTCACTGAATTTGCCCTTGCCCTTCCTTTTGCCATTAATGCATTTATAAAAATATGTTTATTGTCCTTCACAGAAATGGCCAGATTGAGTTCTAAGTGGGGTTTTGCCTCTCTAATTTTTTTCCTGCATGACCTAGCATTTCCTGAGATACCTGACCCTACTTCCAAAGGTGATACACCCTCTTTTTTCCCCTTACTTCCTTCAAAAGCTCCTTGCTCATCCAAGCTTTACTCCTCGATTCATCTTTTGGCGCATAGGGATAGTCTGTTCCTGTGACTTTAAGATTTCTGTTTTGAAGCATGCCCATCCTTCCTGAACTCCTTTGTTTTTAAGGTCTGCTTCCCAAGGAACTCACCAAATAAGTCTCTTCAATAGGCCGATGTCGCCCTGAATTTC
>VWYE01006429.1:0-21444 GCA_013398995.1 Alaudala cheleensis
GCGGGGCCGTGCTGCCCCCTGCCGGGCAGCGCCCGCCAAGCACCCGGCCCCGGGCCGGGCCTGCGAGGGACGGGGTGCGCGGCCCTGCCACCCTCGGGTGCTGCCCGCTGCCTCCCTCGGTGACTGTCGTGTTTCTGACCCGCCTGAAGTCCTCCTGCACATGTAACCAAGTTGCCAGCTGGGATCCTGGCCGTGCCCCATCGTGGCTGTAGTAACGTGTTGTTCAGGCATCAAGGCCTGCGGCAAGGATGGTGCTGGGGAGTCATTGCTGAGGTGATCAGAAGCTCCCTTTGTTTCAATCCCTCTTACCACCACTGGCTTTTTCCTGCCCTGATGCAATGGAGCTCAGGGATGCTGCTCTTCACGGCGCCCAGTAGCCCTGACTTGTTCTGGGGCTGTGGAGGATGAGGGATACACCCCTCCCTATGCCATCCCGCGCTGGATGAGTGCCAAAGGTGGGTGCCTGGGAGCGGCAGCAGCAGGAGATGAGAGGCTGAGGAGAGTGCGGTGCTGAGCTTTGAAGGCACCTGACAGGCTGTCGGGGCGCTGCCAGCCACGCTGACAGCCGGGTACAGACACCCCCCCGCCACTGCTGCGCTCTGATCACAGCCTCACCGTCACTTCAAAGCGCCCGCCGCTCGCAGGTGGGTTCTCATGCAGCCTCCCACCCCATGGTTCCACTCCTCCTGACCCACAATCTTGCCTCTCCCACCCCACCTGGCCCAGATGCATTGAGGTCCCCAGCTCCAGGGACAGGGATACCAAGGTAGACAAGGTCCCAAGCAGCACTGGCAGTAGGTGATGGGCCTCCGGTGCTGTCACTGTCCTGCCTCTGTGGGGCAGAGTTCTCAGCTGCAGAGCAGACACAGCTGGGGACCCTGAAGGTGCAGTCAGTGTTTTGTGGTGACTGCAGTGAAATGCACGGCAAGGGACAAAGAGGAAGAGCTGAGGCACAACACTCCTAGGCACAGGGTCCACACAGTGTGTCTGAGGCAGGTCATCACTATCCAGACACAGATGCCCACCCTGCCAGGACACTGGGGGCTGCCAGTTCAGCTTGCCTGGGGAAAGACAACACACACCCCTGTCCCAACCCAGCTCGAGAAGGAATTTTCCATTCCTGAATGCAGGTTGGGGAAAGGCGTGTTTGTAGCAACCCCCTCCTCTCCCTTCCCTCACCCATCACCAAAGCAGCTCAGAAAGGCGCCTGCCTTGTTCGTCTCCAGGAAGGTGCCAAGCAAAAGCCTTGCAGGAGGGAGAGATCCCTGGAGGGGATCAGGGACTCTGGGCAGCCTCAGGGGAAGCTTGCAGCCCACTTTCCAGAGGAGCCACCCTGAATGCAGCCATGCCACTACCCCTTGCCTGCTGCCAGGACGGGGAAGTTCTGACACCACCCCAGGACAGCAGCGCGCCCCAGCTCGTTATTGGCATCCTGCGAGCCACCCGGATCCCTGGGCTGCACTACATGTGTACCCGGCCACAGTCCCGCCTGCGCCGCCTGCTCTGGAGCCTGGCCTTCCTGGCCTCCGCCGGGCTACTGGCCACCGGCACCGCCGACCGCCTGCAGCACCTGCTCTCACGCCCCGTGCACACCCGCGCACGTCTCTCCTGGGCACCCCAGCTCCGCTTCCCGGCCGTCACCCTCTGCAACCCCAACCGGGCACGCTTCCTGCACCTCACCAAGCCCGACCTCTACTCGGTGGGAGAGTGGCTGGGGCTGGCCCGGGAGAACCACTCGCTAGTGCCCGAGATGCTGGCCGTGCTGGGGGAGGACCAGCGTGCCTGGCTGACACGTCTGGCCAACTACTCACGCTTCTTGCCGCCCCGCCGCTCCGAGCGCACCATGCAGAGCTTCTTTCACCGCCTGGGCCACCAGATTGAGGACATGCTGGTGGAGTGTCGCTTTCAGGGAGAGCGCTGTGGCCCCCAGCACTTCACTCCCGTGAGTTCCCTCCTGGAAGGCACAGGACAGCTGGGCTGCCCCATGGGTTCTGGGAATGATGCTTTACCCCCACCCCGGCAAGGGTGGAGGGGGGACAGAGTGGGGAGTTAAGCTGAGATGAGCCTTTCCAAAGGTCATGCAAGACTGTACTGTCTTTCCATCACCTCCATGGAACTGGAAAGGAGTTTTTGGATCTCGTCCTACTTGCAGAATACTCGATCAGATCCCTGCCTGCTCCCTTACTGCTGCTCTCTCCATCCCCAGGTCTACACACGCTATGGTAAGTGCTACACCTTCAATGGGGATCGGAGGAATCCACGTGTGACCCGCCAAGGTGGCATGGGTAACGGGCTGGAGATCATGCTGGACATCCAGCAGGAAGAGTACCTGCCCATCTGGAGAGAGACTAGTAAGTGGGGCTTTGGTTCAGGCAGGGCACAGGTGAGGGGTGCTAGGACGCAGGGTTGCTGGGCAAGGAGGGGACTATGGATAAAGCAAAGCATCAGAGGGGTGCAGGCACTGGGTTGGTGCAGGCACTGGGTTGGTGCAGGCATGCAGCACCTCTGTCCTTCTCCCACAGACGAGACATCATTTGAAGCTGGCATTCGGGTCCAGATCCACAGCCAGGACGAGCCACCCTATATCCATCAGCTGGGCTTTGGTGTCTCACCTGGCTTCCAGACCTTTGTGTCCTGCCAGGAGCAGCGGGTAAGGCAGGATGCCCCACAGCCCCAGGGACTCAGCAGGCACTCAGCCCAGCACAACCCTGCAGCAATGCCCTTCTCACCCCAACAGCTCACCTACTTGCCACAGCCGTGGGGGAACTGCCGTGCCAGCATGCAGGGGGAGCAGCTGCTGCCTGGCTATGACACCTACAGCATCGCTGCCTGCCGCCTCCAGTGTGAGAAGGAGGCCGTGGTGCAGAGCTGCCACTGCCGCATGGTCCATATGCCAGGTGAGGGGTGTGCATGAGGGGCGCCCCACTGACCCAACAGTCCTACTGGGATTGCCCCAACTCCGTGTAGTTCTGCACCCAAAGATCACCTCTGCCCCAACACTCTGCACCCAAGGATTCCCCTGGCCCCATCCCTCTCCACCCAGGGACCACCCCATCCTCTCCACATGCTGGGTCAGCCCCTGTCCTATCCTCCTTATACCACAGGTCAGCCCCCTCCCTGTTTGCCTTGTACCTGGGCCACATCTGCCCCAACCAACCTGCACCCAAGGGTCATTCATCCCCATTCTCTCTGTACCCTGTCCCATCCCTCCAAGGAAGTGAGTCAAGAGTGGGGGGCAGAACCTGGCCAGACTCCCCCTCTCCCAACCATCTGCTTCTCCACAGGCAATGAGTCTATCTGTTCCCCTAATGTGTACATCGAGTGTGCTGACCACACACTGGGTAGGTGCAGCACTGGGTGGGCATCTTGGGGCTGGCTGAGTGCCCCAGGGAGGGGGCTGGATATTGTGGCTGTGCCAATGGGTGTCTGTTCCCAGATGCAGCAGTGGAGGACAGCCAGGAGCGCTGCAGCTGCCCCACACCGTGCAACCTGACACGCTATGGCAAGGAGATCTCCATGGTCCGCATCCCCAACAAGGGCTCAGCGCGCTACCTCGCCCGCAAGTACAACAAGAATGAGACTTACATTCGGTGAGCTGCCAGCACTGGGGAATTCCAGGGGGTGGGCAGGGGGCTGGGGACCTGGGAAGCTTCCACTCCACTCCTGGCAGCATGCAGAGAGAGGGTCCTGGCATACTTGGTCTCTGCAGAATCCTCTGTGCAGGGATGTTTTCACTAGAGCTTCTTCCCGAATTGTCCAATCTTCCTAGCCCTCCTGTCAGCACTTGCCCACCCCACTGTCTCTTGGCCTGGGACATGCCCCATCCATATCCCCACTGCATCAGCCTGAGTCATTCACGAGGGCCATGGGAGCACCTGGGAGCACCTGGAAGCTGGAGGGCTGAGGGACACAGGAGGTTTGTGGGAAGTGGTGCAGGAGGGTCAATGACCAGCCCTCTTTGCTGAGCACAATGGTGTCCCCACAGGGAGAACTTCCTGGTGCTGGACATCTTCTTTGAGGCGCTCAACTACGAAGCCATTGAGCAGAAGAAAGCCTATGACCTTGCTGGGCTTCTTGGTGACTCCCCTCGCCTTCCTGTGGGGCCCTAAGGCGCGAAGCTCTGGGTCCCAGCCCTGGGAAGACGTGGGTCTGGTGGGGGAGGGATCACACAGAGCAGCAGCCAGCCACAGGCTGGCTGCAGGGTGGAATGCTGCTGACTGTCCCCTATCCTGCATGTCCCCCGCGCCCTCCATCCTGCTGACCCTGCCCTATGACTGCTCTGTCCCCCACCATCTGGCAGCCCTGGCACTGCCAACTGCCCTGCTGGCCCACTCCAGGCTTCCAGTGGGCTGCACAGCATCTCCTGGTGACCATCTTCCCCTCCTGCTCCCCAGGGGACATCGGGGGGCAGATGGGCCTGTTCATCGGTGCCAGCATCCTCACCATCTTGGAGATCCTGGACTACATCTATGAGGTATGCTTAGCCTTCAGGGATGTGTCTCAGCAGTAAGTGCAGAGACAGGCTTCCCGGGGAGAGCATAAAATGTGTGGCCACCCTAGAGGGCTATAACAGCCCCCAAATTAGGGAACATCCAGAGGAAGGCAGAGGGAGCAGAATGAGTGACCTGAGGACAGGGAGGTGGTGGGCCAAGGCACTGTCCCACTGTCCCAGGGTGTGAAGGGGAGCAGGCAGCACTTCTGTGTAGACTGGGGTGTCCACATACAATGTGCAGGTCTGGGTCTGATCCCCCATCTGCACCCAGGTGATCCGAGATAAGGTGAGCCGGGTCCTGCGCCGCTCCAAGCCGCCTCTGAAGAAGCCCTCGGGCAGCATCGCCACACTGGGATTGGAGGAGATGAAAGACCAGGTATCCCTGCAGGGCTGGGGCTACAAGGACAGGGCCTGGCCCTGTGTCTGCCCCCACTCCAGGGGGAAGGGACTTCATCCCAAGATCGAGGGTCTATGTGGGTCTGCGTTTGGTGCCTTCAGGCTGCAGAGTCAGGGCAGTCTCAGGGAGGCAGGGAGCTGGGTGTCCTCCAAGGAGCTCCTGTGGACAAGCTGTGTTGGGTGGGAGGACTAGGGAGGTGGCAGGGTGCATGGAGTCTGTGCCCACCCTATTGACTGCCATTCCCACAGAGCCCCTGTGAGACACTGGGTCGGCACGTGGAGGGCGCCTACAATGCGGGCATCCTGCCAAACCACCACCACCGCCACCACTACCCTCACCAGGGAGTCTTCGAGGACTTCGCCTGCTAGGCAAGATTGGGACTGGGGCCAGCCCCGTCACCCCTGTCCCCAGTGTTCTCATGGAGAGCGGCACTGGGTGTGGTGGGCACAGGCCCCTGCCTCTCCCACCCCACTGCCAGGACCAGCCACACCGTTCGCCCCCAGTGATGCCACCGGAACTGCTTCAGCACTGGTCTGGAGCAGCCCCCCGGCCCTTTTGCCTGTCCCCTCTGCTTGCCCCTAGCACGTGGGCTCAGCCCAGTTTCAAGCACACAGCCTGGAGGGGGATGGGCATGCCAGGGGGGTTTGGGGGAGCAGCAGGTGTGGGCCAGAGAAGCCCTGGTGCTGCAGAGCATGAAGGGGGGTAAGCTGAGGTTCCCGTGAGCCCCTCCAAGCCCTCCCCTGCTGACTCCTTCTGGGTGTTGGTCTCTGCCCTGCATGGTTTTCCCCAGGAGAGAGACATGCCTGGAACAGCTTCCTTCTGCTCGGGAACCACCTCCCCCTCTTCCTGCTGCAGGGCAGGGCAGCATTGCAGGGCACCCCTCTGAGCAGCATGGCCCCCGTGGCCAGCCCAGGGACACCCCAACCTGCATGGCAGCACCCTGACCCCTGGCACCACCACTGTGACATACCCCTAAACATCTGCCCAACCTTGCCCAACCTCATGCAGTCTCTCAGGGCTGCAGCCCCTCCATCACTGTTCCCAGCCAGACCCCTGCACTGTGACTCCCCTTGCCACTCCAGTGTTGATGCCCAATAATCCCCAGTCATTTCAGCACTGCAAACCTACTGCCTCCCCCGTCTCCTGCCCCAATCTGTTGTGAACCCATCCTCTCCTTGCACAGGTATTGCCCAGAGTGGCTCATCCCTTGGCGTAGCTGCCTGGCACAGCCCAAGCAGCATGGCGGGTCCTGCTCTCACTCCCTGCCTGTTGCTGCTCTTTTGCACCGTGCACGTACCCTTGCCATGCTCCCAGCCCCAGGTGCTGAGCACCCACTGTACCTCCCCAGACTGTATGTGGTTAGGAGGGTGCCCCGTGCCCAGCACTGCCCGGACAGCCACAGTCCAACCCGCTGGCCGGAGCCTTGGCCAAAACTGGCACCCACAGCCCTCTTGCCTTCCCTAAGATGGTGAGACCCACGGCAGGACACAAGGCAGGACCCGCAGCACTCCCCCTGTACATTGCCTCCACCCCCTCCACTGTAGCAGCAGACACCAGCGCAGGGCAAACCGCCCCAAAATATCTCAGGAGGGGGGGCGAGCTGGCAAAGCCCCCCTCAACACACACACACTTGGCAGAGGGGGACCCCAGGGCAGGAATTCTGGGGAAGGCTGGGGTTGAGCCAGGCAGCCTCTGCCCTGCTGGTTGGTCCCCATCCCTGGTGCCCACAGATGGAACGTGGCCATGCTGTGCAGTGCCCAAAGCCATAGATGCAGGAGGAGCCATCATCCTTGCAGCCCGCAAGGCCCCACACATGGGAGGCACAGGGCAGGGACCAGGGCACCAGCAGCCCTGGCGCTGGGTATGCATGGTCCAGCAGCTCCCCCAAAGTATGCATCCACATGTAAGCATGTTCCCCGTGGGTGCAAGCACCCAGCTGCATGGTGTTCCACGTTCCCCTGTGTGGGGGGATACACAGCGAGCCTCCCAGCAGGCCAGCCACACTGGTGCTCCCCAGGGAGCAGGTATTTCCAAGTGTCAGCTTGGCACAACATCTGCCAGCCTGTCCATAACACAATGGGCTCCCACAGCCTCCTTAAGAAGAAGCCGTGCCGGCTCCCCATGGGGTTCCCATACGCCAACCTGCAAGCAGGAGGGTCCCCAGAGGGGTGCCACATGTTATCCCAGGAACGTGCCACGGCCATGCCAGCCAGCCTTACACCAAGGTCTCCTGTGGCAAGTGGGGGGTGCAGGATGTGTCCCCTTCTTGCCAGCTGGAGCAGCAGGCCCTGAGCAGGGTGGACATGGGCACCATGGTGAGAGAGCCAGCATGAACCGCCCTCATGCTGGTGAACGTGAGAGATGTGTGTCACTGTTTTATAAATGTACAAATGCTCCCTAATAAAGAGGCACAAGTAGGTCCAGAGATGCCTGTGAGGGCTGATGGGGCAGAGATGGGTGAGACACCACCCTAGGGGAGAGGTGGTGATGGGACCCAGGGAACACTTTACAGCCCTGCGCTCATGTATGAGGGGTGTCGGGTGAAACTGAAACAGGGGAGACAGAGGATGGCTGGAGGGGAAGGGGGACCCTGCTGGGGCTTTCCCTGGCAGAGGTGTTCCTCCAGTTCCTACCTTCTCCAGAACTTTCTCCATCTGCCCCAGCTACCCTGCAGCACAAAGAGGACACAGTAGGAAACAGAAGCTGACCTCTTGTTGAAGGCTGCCAGCGCCAGGCACCACAGGTTTTCCTCTAAACCAGTGAGGGCTGGAAAAGCCTTAGTTAACTGGGTGCAGCTGGGACACAGGGCCACATCCCACAGCTCACACCATGCCCTATGAGAAGAACACTGAGCTTGGGTGCAAAAGGGAAAAGCAGGGAAATAGCTAGATTCTCCACATCTTGTTATCATCAAGTAAGAGGATTAGATCCCTTTGGGATGAGACCATCCCTGCCACCAGATTCTGACCCATCTGCCCCTCCAGGATGCTCCATCATTTCACCTGCACCAAGGCGGCAACTGGGAGGTCATGGTGTTTCCTGCTCTACAGTGAAGATCTGTTACAGGAGCTGAGCAAGGAGAGCAGGATTGGGTGGTGAGCCCAAGAGATAGTTCCTCAGGATGTCCTCCAGCACCATGCACAGGAGTGAAGAACGGCAGAGCTTCATCCATGGCCCATCCCAGCTTCTATGCCAACAAAACAGCCTCAGGACCATTCCCAGGAGCACTATAGTGATGACCTAATGAAGATTTGACATATATTTTTCTCTGTTGCTCTCAGCACCTCTATTCTTTAATTTTATGAATTCCAGGTGCTATCTGGAAGTGACAGCTCCTGTAGGGTCTCCCACTTCTCCAAACAGGACGTGAACGCAGCACCACCCCCGCCTGTGACATGCCTCATGTCCCAGTGCAGATGGCACTGGGCTGAGAAGGGCCAGTGGGACAACCCAGGTTTAGCATTGCAGGGTCAACCACAAACCCCAATGCTGTGGCTCCTGTGTGCCCCTTTCCATTCTGTGCCTGTTCAAGGGCCACCAGGGGCTTGGTCCTCCCCAGAAACGGAGATGCTGCCACCTGGGGCTCACCCAGCACAGCGCTGCTTGAAACACCTGTAATGAACAACATGAAATAGCTGGGGCATGATTAGAAGGGGATCCACTACAGTGAAACAGGCCCTTAATTTTAATGAGCACGGTGCTCTGGACAAATGCTAAGTCTCTGATCACAGCAGGATTAGCTGTGCTGGCAACAGATTCTGTCACTGTGGAGGTGACAACCCCAGAAGACACAGCAGGAATGGCAGTAGGGAGTAGGCACCAGGATGGAGCAGGCAGCAAGGATCACTTCCATCTGTGGGGCAGGCATCTCCTCTGGGCACTTTCCAACATGCCTCCAACCGCCACGAACAGTAATTACATCTGTTCTCATAGAAAAGCTGCATTTCAAAGAAAAAAAAAAGTATCAAGCTTGGGAGCACAGGGTTTGGAAGTAAGCCCCAAAATGCAAAGGGACATGTGGCCTCACTGCTGTCACCTCCTCCCCAAGCATCTCTTGCCTGGAGATGCTGATGGTGACAGGCAACACCTGGAGAAAGGAGTGACTCTCAGCATGTCTGTATGATGTGCAAATGCAAAAAAAAGAGCAAAAGCTCACTGCTTTGCTCTTTGATCATTTGCCCATGATCCCCTTGCTGGAAAAACTGGTGGTGCCAATCAGTCGGGCCAGGCAAGGGACACACAGCACCCTCTTTCCAGCACTCAGCCCCTGACAGTGGGCAAAGAAGCTGGAAAAACCAAGGAGGCAATTAAAATAAAAGTCCAAACAAGCTGTCTGCCTCTTCCCCCACTGCCAGAGCTTCAGGGTCTTGCATTCTGCCAATGCTGGGGTGGTGTGGCCCTAGAGGGGACATCTCTGGGCATAGCCAGATATGCTGACACCCCATGGAAGGAAACCACTGCAGTCAGGCAGACACTGACAGCAGCTCTGCCTGCACCTACAGCTTTCCTTCTTCATTGAAATGCTCTGATTTCCCTGAGCTTGGCCAGTTTTTTTTTCCTCAGTTTGAGTCTCTTTCCTTGCACAGTGCAGAAATTAGAGAGGAGGCAGGAGGGGAGGCAGGTGCCCACCCAGGTCCAGTGTATTCAGACATTCCTTCTTGTGCTCCAGAGTGCTCTGAACCACCCCTTCACCCTCTCTTCTGAAAATCTTTCCAATTGTTGCTCTGTCTCTCTTGATTGCTGTGGTGAGCCAGTAACACTTAGAAAATTTCCACAAGGGAAGCAGAAGCCTACAACGCAGGACACAAGTTTTCTCCCGCCTCGTTTGTAAAAATGACCTTTCACTGCCCTGCCTCCGCAACTGGGTAAGTGCAAAAATCCATACAGTGTATGAAAGTACCGGTCAAGCCTGAAGAGGGATCACAGAATGTCACTGTTTTCTCAGCCGCCCACATCAGCACCCAGAGCTGCTCCTCCAGCCCCTTTCAAAGGTGTCACTGTCCTGGTCTGGCACCCTGCCTGCACCTGCCAGCCCTATGAGAGCAGGAGAGGGGCAGAGTGCACCTGTGCTCATGTCCCTAACGTCACAGGTCTCTGCATTGTCCCAGTGGGCACAGATGGTGCTCACTTCACAGCCAGCACTCACCTTGCTTGCGTCACCCACCCCCTTTCCTCACACATCCTTCTTTGGGGTTTCATCGTGCTTTGATGCTGCAAATAGCCTGGCAAATACTAAAACAGCCTGAGAACAGGGGCAGACCCTGCCAGCTCCCTTTGTTTAGGTAGCAGTAATCGTGCTGGGAGTGCCACAAGCACTGTCATTTGCTCATACATATGTCAGAGCAGGAAGCCTCTGCTGCTATTGATAGTGCAGAGCATTAAGTATGCAAATACCTTTAACTCAGTCTGGGCAAACAGCAGTGAGGCAAGAGCAACTTTATCTAGACAGTCTCATGATATTTAAACGACAATTCTGGGTTTCTTTTCAAGTCAACTTGATTTGAAGCCGCTTTATTACCATTTGGATACTCTTCTGATGCCTAATCACATCTTACTACTTGGTCTGCTTTTCGGAGGATAAATTTATCTGTAACACACCTGCATCTGCTTCACTCCCTCTGCCCCAGATTTCCACTTGAAGGGAATTAAGGATATGCTCAGGGAAGATCAAAAATAGAAATACTCAGAATGAGCTAACAGTTACTATCTGAAATATAATAAAATATATTTAAACATATACACTCCTACACCATGGATACAGAGACTGGAGCAGGAAGAGATGAATGAGGTATCCTTGGAAAAGGCATACCACACAGCCCAGGATCTCTCCATGAGTTTTGCTGAGCACTAGCAGCCTTGGTAAGTAATAGAGCAGGTTCAGATAATTTTCTTGGGGTGTCTCTTTGATACATGTGTTTCATGAAGCAGTAAAACATGATGAATAAAGGGCTGGTGGAAAGGGCACATGGAGTCATGAAGATCATGCCTGGAACAGGTAGCATGGGAAGGGGACACAGTCCCCACACCTCATAATGCAAATAGGAGCTGTAGGTGATGAAACAGTCCAGGACAGGACCACAGTGCTCTACCCACCTAAGAACTGGGAAACACAAGTGCTGAGAAGCCCTGAGAGGTAAAACAGCTCAAAAAAGAATGAGAGCAATGCAGAGAGAGCAGATCCAGCACCAGTGATCCAACACAGTGCTCAGATTCAGTTTCTAGCCTGCGAGTTTCCTTCAGAGCTGATCCCAGATCCTGGGCAGAGTTCACCTCACTTGAGCAGCCAGCCTCTGCTCTGACATGGGCCAGGAGTCCCCCATTACTCACATATAGACCATGAAGGCTGTGACAGAGACAGCAGATATGGGAAGACACACAGCTGCACCAGCCCTTTACTGGTGCTTTTCCACCCATAGACAGGGCTGAGGAAGACTGGTTAGTGGGACCATAAGTTTACAGCAACAGGAAAGACAGGACAGTCAACACATTGCACCAGACTTCCCATGTCAGGGGGCTCAGCATCCTGCCGCACCACCAGGTAGCTACAGCAGGACAGCCCCAGAGATCGTGAGCATCAGAGGAAGTGCAGGACTCCCGCTGCAAGCTGCAGGGGTTCAAGCAGGTATTTCCAAGTGTCTGCTTGTCACAACATCAGCCAGCCTGTTCATAAGGCAATGGGCTCCCACAGCCTCCTTAAGAAGAAGCAGGCATCTCCCTGCTCAGGTAAAGGATGTTGCAGGTGCTTGGGGAAAGCATCTCTGTAAGGAATCTGTCCAGCCAGATACAGACAGAACTTATACAAGCAGTCAGCACCTACCACCACAAAGACCCCCAGCAGAACACCCACAGCTGCCTCATGAGACAATCAGCCAGACCCACCAGTACATCTCTCCATTTTATTAGTGTAAATGCACCCCATCCTCCCTCTTTTCCCCCCTATTAAATACAAACCAGGAGCAGAGAGTGGCTCCTCAGTCGCTTTCTCCTTAGGAGATGCACAGCCAAACCCTCTGCCATGCCCATCAGTATCAGGCACAATGTCCCTCAACCCTGAGGGCAGCCCCATAGTGGGGAGGGATCCCACCTGTCACAAGGCTCTCGTCTGAGGGCTGTGACCTCCGACGTCCTATCAATACTGCGAAGGCCGAAGCGGCCTGGGTCATGGTTCCCATGGGGAGCAGCTCACGGTATGTGAAATCAGCAGGATCCCCTCTGGCACCCCCTACACTCACTGGCCCCAGGGGCCCAAGTTCCTCACACCCCAACCAGCCAGGAGCACTCCAGCTCATTGCCAAGTGGCAAAACCCCAAAACCAACATCCTTATTGCTCTTTTGGGATGGGATGTGCCCCAGTCCACTGTCCAAGCTTGTGGCAAGCACAGGGACGTGTTCCTCCCTGTACAACCAGGCCAATGCTCCAAAGGAGCAAGGGGCGCAGTCCTGTCCCAGGACACTGGGGGAACTACGAGGGATCACTCCAGGCCCTGTGGCAGTCACAGCCCTGCAGAAGGGAGACTTTGGGCTCTATATTCCCCCAGTCAAGGCGGGACAGCAAGAGACAGGACAGCTCATCTCCCCAGTGCTCAGCAGCAGGCCAGGACAGAGGGATGGGGTCAGCAGCCAGCACCTCTGGATGAGCAGCCAGGTGTTCCAGCTTGCAGCTCAGTGACTGACCCCATCTTGCCTGGGGTCTGCACAGCCATGGCTGCTTGAGAAAGACCCAGGCACCCTGGGCTGGCAGACCCCGGCCTGGGGAGCCCCAGTGGGGCAAGTCAAGAGCTTGGACACCAGCAATCTCTGCAGCCACTGCAGAAGGAAGACAAATTTGGGCAGAAGAAGAAGTGGAGTGGGCAGGCAGGCATAACATGGCAGGGCCAGCCCCTCCACCATCCAGGGTTCAGGTGCTGTTCCCCTGTTCCTGCTCAAAAAGGACCATGGCCAACTGGGAGCGAGAGCCTATGCCCTCCAGGCTGCTCTGCACACAGCGGTGGTAGATGTCCTCGCTGAGCCGGGGGTTGCAGGCTTGGTGCCGGTAGCGCTGCAGCAGGGCAGGCTCCACAGCCCGGAAGACATGGAGGTTGGAGTACTTGATGAACATGTCGTAGATGTCCAGGGTCTCCAGGATGTCTTCATTCTCCTGCACGTCCCCCGCCATGCGGGTGCGTGCTGCCATGTAGTCGGCATTATAGAAGCAGGCTTCATGGAAGACGTCACGGTCAAAGCGCCCCATGTCCCTCAGCAGGTCCAGTGTGGTGGGTGGCACCTGGTTGTGGTAAGCAATGGCTGGGTTGTAGCCCTGGAAGTGGATGGGGAAGAAAACCTGCCAGTTGTTTATGGTGTTCATCCGGCAGCGGTTAAGGAAGTCAATGGTGACTTCTGTTCCCACGCCAGCCACAAAGAAAAGTGTGTCCACAGGATGCTTCTTGGAGATAATGTCCATGACCTTGATTTGGGAGGGCGCATCTGTCTTGACACTGATCCAAGGTATCTTTACCTCTGCATACTTGCGCTCATACTCAGTGATCTGGGACTTCACAGAGGCAAAGATATCATTCTGGGTGACCTGCTGGGCCTCAAAGGGGTCATAGATGAACAGGAAGGTGAGCACTGCATTCTCACTGCTCTCAAAAGCGGCTGCTGCATAAGCCTCCAGAAAGCGGGCAGCGTAGTCCCGGTCGTGGGCCGTCAGTGGCAGGATGACATTGATGCGACTGGCCTCTGTCACATAGGGCATGGGGATGATCTCCACCTCACTGAGGGGCCGCACCAGGTGCACTCGCTTAGTGATGGAGCGGCTGTGCCCCTTCTGGGTGACCACCTCCACCTGAAGGTCCAGCGTGTACTCCATGCCACGCGTGGGGTCGAAGCGCCGGTACCCGTTCACCAGCTGCTGCTTGCGGACATGAAGCACTGGCTGGTACTTGCGGTTCAGCTCCTCCATGGCCGTGGCCACCACATCGGCCACGTCTGCCAGATCCGCACCATGCAGCTCACACTTGGGGGAGCCATCCACACAGGCATAGACCTGCTCCTCTGTGAAGTAGTCCCAGCGCAACACTTCAAAGCGAGTTTTGGGCTGGAATGGGGGCGGGATGCCAATGGGCCACGTGGCAACGTGGTCCCCATCTGCAGACAGGCTGCTGGCGTTCTGGATTTCCATCTGCAAGACAGGAGATGGATGAGTGAGAGGCAAGGCAGGTCTTCCAGCCCTGGCAGCACTCAGGTTGATTTCTGATACTGAGATTAGCCAGAACTGGCTCAAAAAGCAGTGCCAGAACAACTCTGCCCTCAACCAGACTCTTGTCCAGCACCTCAGGTTTTCTCCCCCACCCTATCTGGCCTTTGAGACAGTCCTCTGCACCCTTCTGGCTTCATCACCCAGAACTACCACTGCATCTCCAGGACCCATCAAGGTCCAAAGCTGCTTTCCAGACAGCACCGCTGCCTCTGTAACCACATGAGCTCAGCTGGTTCTGTCCAACAATAGAATCAGGTGAGAAGCCCACAGAGAAACCAGAAAGCCCACAGGGATGACAAACAGAACCAAGACCCTCCCAGCCAAGCCAGGTCTCACCTGGAGCTGCTGGATCTCCTGATAGGTTCTCTCAAGCTCCACTTGTGCAAAGTACTTGTGCAACCGGTACATCTGGAGGGGATCCAGCACAGGGTGGACAGTGAAGGCGCTCTGGAAGCGGAGGTCGGTCTCCCGTTCAGGGTCTGCGTTCTTCCCCAGCTCAAAATAGTGGTAATGCAGACCCTGTGCCAGCCAGGAGAGAGAGGTCACAGCCAGCCCCAACCTTGTACTCCCACACCACCAGATGCCAGCACAGCAAGCTCAAAGAATGTCAGGGTGTAACAGCTAGTCCTCCCAGGGCTGAGAGAGCCCACAGAGGAGGGAAAATATGGGACCAGGATCCAGCCATCTTTGCTGCAGGACCTACCTCATGTTCCTCAGCACAGTTGACACCTGTGTAGTCAATGATGCAGCGGCCCAGCCACTCATCAGGCCGGGCACTGAGGATGTCATTGCGGCAGCTCTCCAGGTGCTGCTGCAGGAGCAGGAGGAGGCTGCGAGACAGCAAGTAGCCAAACCCTCCATAGCAATAACGTCCCTCAGTGTCCCCGCCGATGAACTCCTCAGGACGACCCAGGTACAGGTGGGTGTCAATGCTTAGGTGGGCAACCAGGCGGTTGATGCGGTGCGCCTCCGTGTAGGTATCATCCTGCACCAGGAAGAACCAGTCGAAATCGTTCACGTAGTGGTCTAGAAGGTACCTGACAGTCTGGTACATGTTCCAGATGGGCCGCTCATCGCTGTGTGTCACCACCGTCATGCCATGGGGCACCTTGCGGCCCCGTGTGCCGGTGAAGTACACCAGGCGCTCCAGGCGGTGGGCCAGTGTGCGGTTGACAGCCACCCCCAGCGTGTTCAGCGTGCTCTTGGAGGTCAGCACGCCCACAAAGAGCCGCTGCCGCATCCCCAGCTCTGTGCTAATGTACCGGGTCCTGCAAGAAGAAGACAATGCATGGCCCCTAGGGCACTGCAACCCACCCTAGCCTGCACCCTCCCTGCTGTAACCAATGGCACCGACCTCAGTTCCTCTGCAGGAACTGCTCCCAGACTTCAGCCACTCACACAAGACATCACCCCAGTGTCACCAGCTGCCACTATGCCTCTGTCAGAGGCACTGCAGAGCATTGTGCTGAGGTCCCCCATCAACTTGAGACCCTACCTTCCCATAAGCTGGCCAGTCCAGCTCAAAACAGATGCTCTCAAAAGGCTGAGCACAGCTAAAAGCAGGAAACAGGGCTGCACAACCCAGATCTAGCAGGGACATGACCCACCACACACCCCAACCATGAGGCTAAGCCCCTGCCAGGTCTGAACTGGGAAGCACTGTCCTGCAACCCCTGACAGTCATACTGCTCTAAAGCAGGCAGACAGGAGAGTCCGTGCTACCCTCCCTGGGGAAGCCAGGCTCCACACAGGTTGCTGAAGCCAGCAAGAGGGCTGGTTGTGTCCCCCTCCTCACCACGGCCCCCAGCTGTCGCACTCACAATGACTTTCAGGTTTAATTCTCCCAGTCTGGCGTTGTAGCAGGAAGCGACCCCCCCCCATCACATCCCCCAACCGCCGCCTAGTACACAGTGGCCCCATTCAGCCCCCTTCATCCGCCCACCACCTCGCCAGGACAAGGAGGCCCTTTCACTGCCTGTTGCCTGTCATCCAGGGGACGCTGGGATGGGGCTGCAGCCGACTCCGGAGCAGGCTGGCGTTTGCAGCACTTGGTGGGGACGTGCCACCAGGGGAGGGGTCCCTAATCAGACAGGAGGGGACTGCCGCAGGGTGCCCGGCAGCACGTGCTGCAGCAGGCAACCTTCGCAAAGCATGGGCAGGAGACTCTTCGCTGCGGGCTGGGGGTAAGGTGAAGTCGGGCACAGGGGAGGAAAGGAAGCAGCTGGGAAAAGCACTCTCAGTGAGAAAAACCCGTCTGCAGCCCTAGGAGGGCAAAGCATACCGCTGAGCCTTCTGTAAAGCCCCCCTTTAAAGTCCCCCAGCACCGGCAAGGCAGGCACCCGAAGCCCGCCCGCAGCTACCCCCAGATAAACCCCGGTGAGCGGCGGTCCAAGTCCCCCAGCCCGGCCCGGCCCCCCCGCACCTGACGGCCTTCTTGGCGGCCCTGCCGGGGCTGGGTGGGCGGTAGGGCACGACGCGGGGCTCCCAGTTGTCAGCGCCCAGCGCGGCGGGCACGGCGTTGGGCCTGCGCGCCGCGTTGCCGTTGGCGGCGCCGGGGGGCGGCGCGGGGCCGCNCCCCGCCCCGCCCGCGTCACTCGCCCCGACCAATGACCCGCGCTGCGACCGACGCGTCACGGGGCGGGGCGGCCAATCGGGGCGGGACAGGCGTGGGGGCGGGGTCAGGTTGCCGGGAGACCGCGGGGCAGCGGCCGGGTCGGGAGCGGCACGGTGGGGCTGCCCCGCACCCCGCACCGGCCGGGCCGCCGTGAGCACCCCCGGCCCTGCGGGGCAACTCCTCAGGCCCCGGCTGCCGGCTCACAGAGCGGACAGCGCATCCGCCAGCGGCCAGCACCTTAGAGGGCTTTAGGGCGAATTTTTCTGGCGCCCGGGACACGGGGACTTTCGCGGGGCCGCGTGTCCCCTCCCCGGGACAGCCCAAACCACGGCGCTGGTGTATTCCTGGTGGGCTTGAACCGCCACATTTCCCAAACCACTGCCGGAGGGTCGTCCCCTCGGTGTGCGTGGTGGCTGAGTCGTCGGGCAGAAGAGTGGGGGCTGAGTGTTTGAGGTCAGAGCAGCACAGTAGGGCTGCAGGCGGCGGCTGGGCACGCCGGGTGACTGGAGAGCAGCATACCAGGAGAGCAAACGGTGGCTGGAAGACTTTTGGATGCACGGAAGCCAACCATCCCGGGGCAGGAGGAGGGCAGGCAGACATCAGGAGATCCCAGCAGAAGGGACCCTTATCATGTGTTTCAAACGGGAGCCAAGGGAGCTCCTGCAGCCGGGGTCGGGTCACCATCCCATTCTGAGCTGTCATGCAGCATAGATCCACCATCGCACCGGCCGCCATAAAGAGGCCCTGGGACAGGCAAAGCTGAAGGAACCGTATCAGGGCAGTTTGCTGCACAAACGGAGCTTCCAGCACAGGAATGATCCAAGTCAGAAACTGCAAGGCAAGTAGGGCTTGTAGGGCTGCTCAGTGCCAGGCATTGCTGAACAAGGACAAGAAGGAGGACTTTGCGTTTCCGCCCATTCCCAGCCCACGGCTTCACTTCCACAGCCTTGCAGCCGTTGGGACTCTCAAGTGCCTCTGGATTTACTCTGGGCGGGGAGTGCATTCCACCCTCCCCATGAAACACCACCCACTTGCCCTGGGGAGCACCAGCAGCCACAGAGCACTACAGGGCGCTGACAGCGTGTGGGGGCTCACTCAGTCCTAGGATCTCTTTCATTTTCTAAAACAAAGCAGCCTATTTTCATCGGAAAGCAGTTGGCAGCATCCCACCCCCTGAGATACTAGATCGTCATCCAAGCCCGGCTGCTTTTCATAGGCCTTTTTACTCTTGAATAGACCAAGACAAGCAATAGGCAAAAGTGGTCACATGGATAGCAGTTTAATGAAGAACATATAAAAACTAGAATCAGAGAGAACGCAACTGGATGAGGAGATACCAGAAGGAAAAAAAGGTGCAGACCTAAGAAAAGAACAGAGATCTTCCATGCACAGAGGTCAAAAAACAGCCATGATTATAAAAAAACACTAAGTATCCTGTCCTCTGTACATAGCAAAATGCATTAGAAATAGATGTATTTGATTTCCTTTATGGATTGGAATATTTAACTTTAGCCACCTTATACAAACCCAGATAATTTCATGTGAGTGATGAGAAGTTTCAGTCTGAAATTACCCTGTTGATCTGAATTTATATTCAGACAGAGGTGCAGATCAGAGAAAGTAATAGTTTCCAGACTCTGAGCTCAAGAAACATGCATGGGAATCTGAGGGCAGAGCACACACCTCCCCAGGGCTTGCCTGGCAGTGGCTGAGCTCAGGGCCCCCATGCCTGGTGGCCTTGGAAGATTCTGTAGGGAAGCAGCAGGAAGGCAGCAGTGCCGTTCCTCCACCAGCCCCTTCTCAGCCCCCCGCCAGCTGCAGCTCCCGCTTTTGTCTCTCCAGTGTTGGCATGGGGCTGGGAAGGGGCTGCCAGGGAGAATGGCAGCTGCTGCCAAGAGTCTTCTGTGTGCTAGGATTTCCCAGGGGTCCCTAGGCACTACAGCCAGGAGGTGCCAGCTCCAGAGAGCTCTGTCTCTGCAGAGCACCGTGTCCCCCCACTTGCTTGCCATGCTGTATCTCCCATGTGCTCATGAGGAACAGGTGGGCAGCTGCTCTAGATGCCCCTGACATGTGCATTTGCCCCCTCATGAACACAGGCACTCCAATTCCCGTGGCCCTGGCAGAGCCACTTGCACACTGCACTGTCNGGCGAATTTTTCTGGCGCCCGGGACACGGGGACTTTCGCGGGGCCGCGTGTCCCCTCCCCGGGACAGCCCAAACCACGGCGCTGGTGTATTCCTGGTGGGCTTGAACCGCCACATTTCCCAAACCACTGCCGGAGGGTCGTCCCCTCGGTGTGCGTGGTGGCTGAGTCGTCGGGCAGAAGAGTGGGGGCTGAGTGTTTGAGGTCAGAGCAGCACAGTAGGGCTGCAGGCGGCGGCTGGGCACGCCGGGTGACTGGAGAGCAGCATACCAGGAGAGCAAACGGTGGCTGGAAGACTTTTGGATGCACGGAAGCCAACCATCCCGGGGCAGGAGGAGGGCAGGCAGACATCAGGAGATCCCAGCAGAAGGGACCCTTATCATGTGTTTCAAACGGGAGCCAAGGGAGCTCCTGCAGCCGGGGTCGGGTCACCATCCCATTCTGAGCTGTCATGCAGCATAGATCCACCATCGCACCGGCCGCCATAAAGAGGCCCTGGGACAGGCAAAGCTGAAGGAACCGTATCAGGGCAGTTTGCTGCACAAACGGAGCTTCCAGCACAGGAATGATCCAAGTCAGAAACTGCAAGGCAAGTAGGGCTTGTAGGGCTGCTCAGTGCCAGGCATTGCTGAACAAGGACAAGAAGGAGGACTTTGCGTTTCCGCCCATTCCCAGCCCACGGCTTCACTTCCACAGCCTTGCAGCCGTTGGGACTCTCAAGTGCCTCTGGATTTACTCTGGGCGGGGAGTGCATTCCACCCTCCCCATGAAACACCACCCACTTGCCCTGGGGAGCACCAGCAGCCACAGAGCACTACAGGGCGCTGACAGCGTGTGGGGGCTCACTCAGTCCTAGGATCTCTTTCATTTTCTAAAACAAAGCAGCCTATTTTCATCGGAAAGCAGTTGGCAGCATCCCACCCCCTGAGATACTAGATCGTCATCCAAGCCCGGCTGCTTTTCATAGGCCTTTTTACTCTTGAATAGACCAAGACAAGCAATAGGCAAAAGTGGTCACATGGATAGCAGTTTAATGAAGAACATATAAAAACTAGAATCAGAGAGAACGCAACTGGATGAGGAGATACCAGAAGGAAAAAAAGGTGCAGACCTAAGAAAAGAACAGAGATCTTCCATGCACAGAGGTCAAAAAACAGCCATGATTATAAAAAAACACTAAGTATCCTGTCCTCTGTACATAGCAAAATGCATTAGAAATAGATGTATTTGATTTCCTTTATGGATTGGAATATTTAACTTTAGCCACCTTATACAAACCCAGATAATTTCATGTGAGTGATGAGAAGTTTCAGTCTGAAATTACCCTGTTGATCTGAATTTATATTCAGACAGAGGTGCAGATCAGAGAAAGTAATAGTTTCCAGACTCTGAGCTCAAGAAACATGCATGGGAATCTGAGGGCAGAGCACACACCTCCCCAGGGCTTGCCTGGCAGTGGCTGAGCTCAGGGCCCCCATGCCTGGTGGCCTTGGAAGATTCTGTAGGGAAGCAGCAGGAAGGCAGCAGTGCCGTTCCTCCACCAGCCCCTTCTCAGCCCCCCGCCAGCTGCAGCTCCCGCTTTTGTCTCTCCAGTGTTGGCATGGGGCTGGGAAGGGGCTGCCAGGGAGAATGGCAGCTGCTGCCAAGAGTCTTCTGTGTGCTAGGATTTCCCAGGGGTCCCTAGGCACTACAGCCAGGAGGTGCCAGCTCCAGAGAGCTCTGTCTCTGCAGAGCACCGTGTCCCCCCACTTGCTTGCCATGCTGTATCTCCCATGTGCTCATGAGGAACAGGTGGGCAGCTGCTCTAGATGCCCCTGACATGTGCATTTGCCCCCTCATGAACACAGGCACTCCAATTCCCGTGGCCCTGGCAGAGCCACTTGCACACTGCACTGTCAGGCCCCACTTAACACAAAATTATCCTGCACTTCCCACATCCACACCCCTACACCCTGTACTCCTCTGAACCTGCACACTGTGCCAAGGGGCTTGCAGCCCTTGCAGCCACTGCACGCCAAGCACATGGCACACATGGCCCAGCCCGGGGTGTGCTGTGACACACTGCACACACAACCTTGGGCTGAGTGCATGGTACGCGCAATGGCACAGGACATGGCATCCCAGTGCACGCCCTGATGCGCGCCCCAATGTACGCTCCAGTGCACCTCCAAATTTATACCCTAGTTTACACCCCAATGTACACCCCAATGTACACCCCAATGTGTAGCCGAGTGCACTCCCACTTTACACACCACTTTGCACTCCAGTGTGCACCTGAGTGCACTCCCAATTTAAGCCTCAGTTTATACCCCAGTGCACCCCACAATTTATAGCTCAATGCGCACCCCAGTGCACCCCTAATTTACACCTCACTTTACACCCCAATGCGCACCCCAGTGCACCCCCAATTTACTTCAGCCCCGCCCCCTGCAGAGGCCACGCCCCATTGCAGAGGCCCCGCCCCGGCCTCCCGGGGCCCCGCCCCCGGCGCGCGGTGACGGCGCGGTGACGTCAGCGGAGCTGTCCGCTCAGCACCGCGCGGCGGCCGCGCCGCCACCA
>VWYE01006429.1:21467-50934 GCA_013398995.1 Alaudala cheleensis
AGGGGAGGGGGTTCGGGGGGCCCGGGGCGGGCGGCAGCAGGTGGGTAAGTCCCGGCGCCAATGAGCAGGCGCTGGGCTCCCCTAGCAACAGTGCCCGCGCCAATGGGCGCCGCGAGCCGCCCGCACCCCTGCCCGCAGCCCTGCCCGGCGCCCAGGCGTCCCGTGCCATCCCATGCCATCCCATTGCCATCACCACACCGGCCGGCCAGCCGTGCCGTGCCTCATCTCCGGTCCCCTGGGCCGGCGGAGCCCTGCTCTCACTCCACACACCATCGCCCATCCCCACCAGCGTCGCTCCTGGGCTCTGCGGGTAAAGTCCAATCCTGCTTAGCGTCCCCCCGGGGGCTCGAGCAGGGGCCCAGCGCTTGGCTGCCCGCTCCCTACCCTCCTGCTTCCTTGGGATTAGGCTCTGTGCTCGGCTTCCCCACGGATTTGCCCACGGGGATTTGCCCTGGTGTTGATTTCCCCAGCAAAGGGAGGAAGGAGGTTGTCGGCAAGGGATAAGATGGCAGTGGAGTCCGTCTGGGCAGCAGCGAGGTGCTGGGCAACAGGAAGCCATGACTGCAGCCTTTGCCCTCTTCCCAGCTCCTTCCCAGAGCGCTCTTTTTGTGAGCTGTCCTGAACTGGCCGCATAAACTTGGCACTTGGAAGGAGTGATGCTGGCCTGGGGACAATTTGTGACAATAAACCCATTCTAAACGAACTGAGCCTGTAAAGGGACTAGAGTGAAGGGGTGATGGAACTGGCTCCAGGTGGGAGCAGGCAGACGGATGCTGTAATTAGGTTTAAACTGAAGCTGGATCAGTCTTTGTAGGGGATTATGACCCCTCCGTCTGTGTAGGCGCTGCAGGGGACCCAGTAACTGTTCGCTCAGCATCCCAGCACAGCCACAGCATTATGGGTGAGCCCTTGGGTAAGGGGCAGTGGCAGCTACAGCTGGTGCCCTTCCAGTCCCCTGGATTGGCATGGGAGGGCCGGATCTAATGTGAAGGGCCAATTTGTTTTTACAAGGACAGTGGGAGCTGGAGCAGAGATGAAAAATAGCCAGAAATATGATTAGGGGATTGGAGAAAATGCCTTGGAGTACAAGCTTAAAGAGCTCAATCTGTTTAGCCTATAAAAATAGAAGACTGAGGGGTGACTTAATTACTGAGCATAATTACTTCACAGTCAGAAAATACCAAGTTGTGGAAGTCTCCTGTTAATCGAGCAGGGAAAGGGTGCCGGAGAGGCATGGGCAGGAAAATTGAAACCACAGACAAATTATTAAGTGAAACAAAGTTCCCGAAGGTACAGGCAGGCTCTCTGGGGACAGCACATCCCTTCAGACACACGTTGGGTGAATGCACCCCCACTAATGAGGCTGTTCTCCATTCCCTCCTTTCCTACCCACGTAGTCAGGGACAGAGCAGGATTTCTGGTGGCTGGGTGCTGAGTGGTGGGATCACTGCCAGGCACGTGCCACTGGTTCCTCCATTCTCCTTGTCTCTCTCCCAGCAGGTGGGGCGAGTGCCGGGACACAGTTCTGCCGGCGACCTATGAGGCAGGAGTGGAGATTTTGATACCTCTCCCAGGAGTCCCCAGAGCCATGACTGCAACTGTGCAGACGCTGCGGTTCAAGCTGCTGCCGCACGAGCCAGGCCAGGAGTGGGGGCACAGCTGCCAGCAGGAAATAGAGCGTCGCTACCAGGTGGTGCCCTCAGTGGTGTGCGCCATGTGCTGCCTTTTTGGCATCATCTACTGCTTCTTCGGTGAGCCAGGCCAGCCTGACTGCTGGTGGAGCAATTGGGGAGGAGGGCAGAAGGGAGCTTGGGGGTGCTGGCCATCCACTCCCTGACTATGGGTGGTCTTTCCACAGGCTACCGCTGCTTCAAGGCTGTCATGTTCCTGACAGGGCTGATGTTCGGCTCTATCATCATCTTCATGCTGTGCTACAAGGAGCGGGTGCTGGACACACAGCTGAGTGTGGAGGCCTCAGTGGGCATTGGGTTGGGCATTGGAGTCTTGTGTGGGCTGGTCACCATGCTGGTGCGCAGCGTTGGCCTCTTCATGGTGGGGCTGCTCCTGGGGCTGCTGCTGGCAGTGGCCACGCTGGTGGTGATGGAGCAATTCTACCACCCACCAACAGTGTGGATACCCATCGCACTGCTCTTGGGTGTGGGGATGCTCTTTGCTGTCCTCACCTTGCAGTGGCAGCGCTTCTTCACGACCCTCTCCACCGCCGTCTTCGGCAGCGCCATCATGACCGTCACTGTCGACTACTTCATTGAGCTCTTCCTCCTGGTGCAGTACATCTATGAGCGCATCAAGGTGGCCCCTGCTCGCCCTGTATGCTGGTACAGCTGGGTCATCCTGGGCATCTGGCCGCTGCTCACCACACTGGGTGTCCTGGTCCAGTGGAAGGTCACAGCCGAGGGCTACTCTCATACAGAAGGTGTGTGGGGAGTGGGGCAGATGGGAATGGCACAGGGTGAGTGTAGAAGCTGGCAACCTGGGGAGCAGGGTGGATGTTTCCAGCACCTGGTTCACAAGGACAGATACAGGGTTCAGGACTGTGTGGCAGCACACCACCCAAGGGAGGCCTGGTTGCACCAAGTTGGTGCTGGCTGCAGGAATCGTTTGGGCTCCCCAGTGCTCACAGGCTGCTTTGCTCCACAGTGATTATCAGCCGGCAGCAGCGCCGTGTGCAGCTGATGCGCATCAAGCAGCGGGAAGACCGAAAGGAGAAGAAGAAGAAGCGGAGACCCCACCACCCACCACCCCACCAGCACAAAGCCCACCCCCCCGAGCCTGCTTACCGCCGCAAGCCCAACCCTGTGCGCCGCTTTGATGGGGACGTGCTCTCCCCTGTGAGTCCCGCAGCCAGGGTAGAGATCTCCCCCAGTCTCCACAGCCATTCCTTATCCGTGCGGGTGGGCTGGGGCATGGAGAGGTGCGCATGCACCAGCCAACATCTGAGCTCCTTGAGGGATGAGACTGCGGTGTCCCAGGGACTGAGCAACTCAAGAAGGGCTAAGCTGGGCCGTTACTGACATGGAGCACTTCAGCCTTTGCAAGCAAATGAAAAATGCTGGCCAAGAGCACTGTGGGCATAGTAGAAACAAGCAGTAGGCAAGGTGCAAAATGCCCAGGGGAGGGATAAGGCTGTGCTCCCTGCTGTGGCCAGCCACTGGAGGGCCCGAGTGCTGGGGATTCCACTGGGCTGTTTTTGAGGAGGGCCAGGGAGGGGCTGCGGCAGCATTTAGGGTGGGGTGAGGTGGAGTGGTCCAGGAGCAGAGCCCCCCTCACTTTCTGTTCCACCTCTCTCACAGAGCTACATCCAGAGTTTCCGAGAGCGGCAGACAGGACCGTCGCTGAACAGCCTCATTGCCAGCTCCCACGCCGTGGTGGATCTGGACTATGACTGCAGCTCCACCGTGCCACTCACCGCGGGCTCTGGCCCTGCTGTGAGGGTATAAGCCAACCCAGTGACCTCGAGCAACACCAGCACCCCAGCCTGCTCTGACAGAACCCCTGAGACAGGCAGGACTTTGTCCTCGGCCGCAAGTAGCTACAGGTGGCTTGGGGCTGCAGATGGAGACCCTTCTTGGAGACACATGGGACTTGTCTGGGGAAGTCCCAGCTGCCTGTGGGACCCAAAGGTGCTGAGGAAGCCCTTTGGCAGGGACTCAGCCCAAGGGCCAGAACCCATGGACGTGCAGTGCGAGTGGCTCTGCTGGGGTGGTGGGTCCCCGAGCCCCCACTGCTGTGCGTTACCCTATGGCCTGGGCACGCTCATCCTGCATCTTAACATTTATCCATATTTGAGACCCCCCCTTCCCAAAAGCAGCTCCCCATGCCTGCCCCCACCCCATTGCACCCCCAGCAACTCCCCAAGTGCCTGTCCCCTATGTCCCTTCCTCAAAGAGCAGGTCCCATAGCCCTTTTCCCAGCTGGGAATCCCCTGAGCATGTGTGCCCTGTCCCACCCTGTCCCCAAGAGCAGCTCCCAGGCAGTGCTTCCCAAAATCTGCCTCCTCAGAAGATCCTCCTGCCCTAGCCACCCTCCCTACACCCCAGAGCGGCTCGCCACTCCTTTTTCCCAAGCTGGACCAGGGTGGTCCTGGGGCAGAGGCTGCCATGGCCAGGTGGTTCCCAAGGTGATGCTGGCAATTGGTGCTTGTCCATCAGGAGCTGCACTGGCAGGGTGCATCCCCCACAAAATGTTTTGATGGGAGACAGGACACTGGCTCCAGCCTTTGGGCAAAGGCTGGGCTGCCTCAGGGATGTGGGGACCCCTGCAGCATCAGAGACCGTCGCTGTTTTGCTGGCGACTGGATTTTTATAATGGCTGGGGGACTCTGGGGCAGGGCAGGGCAGGAGCCCCTGCCCAGAGCACTGCTGCGGGCAGAGGCTCACGCCTTGTATATATTTCTCTTGCTGTGATTTGTATTAACTTATTCCGGAGTGAGCCAGGATTTCCTCATGGCAGGCAGGCAGGATGGTGGTGAGACTGGACCAGGGAGCCCTCTGCTTTGGGAGCCCCTTCAGCCCAGCCCAGCTGGCCCCACTGCCCCAGGAACTGCATGTTTCTGCCAGGCACCCCCTTCCCGCAGCATTGTGCTGCCACCCCCCTTTTCAGTCTCTTTTGTAAATGTGCCAAACGCTGCTGAGGCCTCAGCCACACAGTAAAGAGCCTTTCGGAGTCTGGCGTGCAAAGCCAAGGGCTGTGCGGGGGCAGGGGTGAGGGGGCCGCCCAGAGGGCCGAGCTTCCAGGGATGCAGAGCAGGATGTACAGTGGTGCCACCACCATTTCTCTTAACGGGACCCCGGCTCAGTGATGTGGAAGAAGCAATGTCAGAAAAAAAGGCTCTTTAATGCAGAGCCCTGAGGCTGGAGCAGGCTGGGGATGGTGTCCGTGTATCTGTCCATGCCAGGGGAAGCATGACCCTGTCTCAGCAGTGGCATCCATCAGTCTGCATGCAGACCCTGAGAACTGCATCCTGTCTTCTAGCTCCCTGTGGGAACAACGGGAGTCAGAGTGATCTGGGGCATTGCCAGAGCTGGTGGGGCACCCAAAAGGTGTCTCCCAGACAAAGAGGAACAGACCCTTGGCCCTGTATCCGACCTGCTCCCCCCAGTCCAGCACTCAGACTCTTGCAAGTAGTGGGGGACAGGGACACGGGTTCTGGTGTCCCTTCACTGCAAGGCACAGCAGCACTGGCAGCTGCCAGTGGTGCCTCTCTAAGTGCCCACTCACCCTCCACAAGGAGCCGGGCAGTGGAGCGGTCATCGAAGGCATCACAGGTGTACGAGTCCTCGTCCTCAGGGCCCACGTGGTGAATGATGAGTGTGCGGTAGCAGTCCAGATTGCAGATCTCATACTTGTCACCAGCAAAGATCTCGGTGTCGCCACGGAGCCAGCGCACCCGGCCCCGGGCGTGGGACACGGTGCACTCCAGTGTCGCCTTGTGCCTCGCCAGCACCGTCTTGTCCCGCAGTGGCTTCACAATCCGGATTGGCAGTGCTGGTATGTGGGAGCAAGGCGTCAGCATCATGGGGTCATCAGGCTTCCATGGGGACACTGCAAGCTGACCTGCTACACCCCAGCCCTGGTGCTGGAGCCCAGCCAGACATTGCAGCCCACACTGGTACCTTCCACTTGCAGACTGGCCTCCGAGATGACTGTCCTGGCTGTGAAGCGGATAAGTCCCTTGTCCTCAGGGCGCACGCCACAGAAGAGCAGGAAATGCCGGGTTCCTGGGGAGGGAGAGACTGGCTCAAGGTGACAGCAATGCACCCATAGTAAGCAGGGAGGCAGGGACCCCGCTTTGTCTACACAAACTTTGCTTGCTTGAATTTGCCCTTTCCCAGCCCCAAACCAGGTGTGGAACCACCTGCACCCTCACCTTCTTGACGTATCTTCACTGTGCTGGAGACCTTGATTTTCTCCCCATCCCGAAACCACTCGCCCTTCACATCCCCATGTGACACCTCGCAGGTGAAGACTGCGTTGTCACCCTCCCGCACCTGGACATCGTGGAGCTCCTGCACAATGTGGACCTGGCGCTCTGTGGGTAATGGACAGGGTACAGAGCAGCGAATGATGAGGGGAGCAGGCAGTATAGGGTTTAGAGGTGTGCACAGTGCTGGGAACTGGGTGACCATACCCTGGACATGCAGCATGGCGGAGGCCTGGCAGTCACCTGCATCGCAGGTATAGCTGCCAGTGTCAGTGAGCTCACAGCGGCTCAGCTGCAGGATGCGGCGCCGTCCTGCTGAGTAGATGCGGCAGTTGGGCCCCGGCCGCAGCTCCTGTCCATCCTGCACAGAACCAAACAGGCAACACCCCCCTGCTCTGACCCCTCTGCTCTGTCTGCAGCCCTGGCAGGGAGGGCAGCGGCCAGGGGATAAAGCAAGGAGGAGGACACAGCCAGGTGTTGCTGGAGGGGATTAGGGTGAGCCCTCACCTTGAACCATTTCACCTCTGCATTGGGGCGAGACAGCTCACACTCAAAGCTGGCGACCCCTGTCTCTGGGACCCCCAGGTCTCGTGGGACCCTCACCATAGTGACTGGAGGCTCTGAGGAGGCAGGACAAAGACAGGGTGGCTTGGTAGGACAAATGCATGGACTTGGAACTGTAGGGAAGAGTAGCTGTGGCTGGGGCATTTCAGCATGGGGTGAGAGTGGCACTACCCATGGGCAAGCACTCATTTAGAGGTGTTCCAACTGGCTCTGAACCCAGAACCTGGATGAGTGTCCCCACTGCTGAGCTCACATCTCCTCCCTGAGGACAGGGGGACACTTGCCAGCACACTGTCACCCCTGTCCAGGACAGGAGGACACACGTGCCCAGGGTGGCTCAGCTCAGCCTTGGTGTCTCCTGCTACAGAGCAGCTGCAGGTCAGACAACAGCAGTGCCACACACCCCCGCAGCCTGCCCCAGGGACCATACCCCGCACACGCAGGTGGGCGCTGCAGCGCAGAGTGTCAGCAGTGAAGGTGACGGTGCCTGAGTCTTCCAGTGCAAGCCTCTCCAGTGTCAGGCTGTGCCCGCAGCCTGTGGCACTGATCCGGCATGTACTGCTGGGCTTCACCCGGATGCCGTCCCGTGTCCAGACCCCAGTCACGCCAGGGTGAGATAGCTCCAGGTGAAAGGTGGCTGTCTCCTTCTCAAAGGTCTCCACATCCACCAGTGGTGTGCGGATCGACACCTTCCGGGCTGTGAGGGAACCATTTCTGTGAGTGGGTGTCTGCTCCACCACAGAGCCCCTGGCTTCCCAGTCTGTGCTTCCTGCAGAGATCGTCTAAATCCAGCTGTTTGTACCACACTCCCAACCCTGCCCACGCACTCATCTCTCTGACCACCCCTTCCAGCCAAGTACCAGCTCTGCCCACATGCTCCCATTGCAGCAGTTGGGTGCCCTTGCAGTCCCCATTCCTATCCCCACTGCCCTTCCATCACTGTCCCCAGCCCGGTACTCACGCTCCACGTGCAGCTTGGCCTGCGTGCGGTCATGCAGGCTCTCGCAGCGGTAGGTGCCGCGGTCGGCAGGGCCGAGGCAGCGGATGGTGAGGGTGCGTCGGCACCCCGACTCCTGCAGCAGGTACTTGCTGCCCGGCTGAAGGAGGATGCCCTGCTTCAGCCACTGCACCTCGGCAGCCTCGTGGCTCACCTCCACCTCCAGGCACACGTCCCCCTGCTCCTCTGCCACCACATCCTGCAGCTTCCGCACAAACAGCACCTGTGCCTCTGCATGGCCCGTGTGCTGGGTCAGCAGCTGGCCCCAGGGCTGTGTTTTGGGCTGAGCCCCAGCATTCTCCTTTCCCCTCACCTTGTACACTCAGCCGAGCTGTGCTCACCAGCCCCTCGGCATTGGCTGTCACAGTGCCTACATCACCTGTCTGGCACTGCCGGAGGGTGAGGCTGTGGCACAGCCCATTCCTTGTCACCAGCAGGCGTTCACTGGGGACCACGGGCTGGCCATTCAGCTGCCACGTCACAGCCACATCTTCGGGGGACACCAGGCACTTGAAGGTGGCATCCTCCCCCTCCAGCACTGTCAGGCTCTGCAGCTCCATGATGATCTCCACCACCCTGGGGACTACAGCCGTGTTGTCAGGGCACAGCATAAAGGAGCCCCCGTCATGTAGAGATGCTCAGCATTCCTGCAATCCTGACACCAGTGTGCCAGCATCCCCACCACCCCCATGGAAAAGGAGTCCCCGAGGTGGTGGGGAAACCTTGGGCTCACCCTGCACCGTCAGCGTCGCCAGGGTCTGGTCATCGTTGGACTCGCAGCAGTACTCGCCGGCATCCCCGGGCTCCACGCGGCTCAGCACCAGCGACCGCTCCCGTCCCTCTGCCGTCATCTGCCGGCGGGGACCAGGCGCCAGCACCCTCCCGTCCTTCCGCCACACCACGTCGCCCCGCGCCTTGCAAAGCTCGCACCACAGCACCACCCGCTCACCCTGCCGCGCTCGCACGTCCGACAGCCCACGCAGGAACTTCACCCGCAGCTCTGCACAGTCAAACCCCCCCCATATCAGCACCCGCTGCCACTGCAGGGGGATCCCCGGGCACCCCCACTGCCCCCCTGCCGCCCACCTCGGACGTTCACGTCGAACTGCATCTGGTCGTGGGGTGAGAGGCAGGTGTAGATGCCAGCGTCCTCCAAGGCCACATTATGGATGATGAGGCTGTGCACACGGCCATCCCGGCGCAGCTCGCAGCGCTCCCCGGCCACTGCCGCCTGCTGCGGGCCCAGCCAGGTGACACCAGATCGCTCTGTGGAGGTGATGGCAGAGAGCACGGCACTGCCGCCCTCCAGCACCAGCAGCTTCTCCTGCTCCTCTCGTTTGTTCACGAACAGCACGGGTGCCTCTGCCGGAGCAATACTGGGCTCAGCTTTGACCCTGCCAGTGGCACCAGCATGGGATGGGGGTGCAAAGCATCCCAGCGTGAGGCAGGATGAGACTGCTCCTGCCCGTGGCGTGGGCGACGGACGCCTGCAGGCTCACCTTTCACATGCAGTGTGAAATGCGCCTCATCATCACCGGCGTCGCAGAGGAAGATGCCACCATCACCCAGCTCTGCTTGCTTGATGGTGAGGCTGCGCGTTGGACCCTCGCTGCACACCAGCAGCCGCCCACCTGAGCACAGCGTCTGTCCGTCCTTCTGCCACTGCACTGCTGCTGTCTCCGGGGACAGCCGAGCCACCAGGGTGACACTGTCCCCCTCCTGCACCTCCAGCGGGCTCTGCGCCTCCTCCTTGTTGACAATGCACACGGGCCGTGCTGAGGGACACAGGGGACAAGGCAGGATTCAGAGATGTCCCCACAGTGTGGAGCAACACAGGGATAGAACTGCTGCAAGTAGAGAGGTGATCCCTCAGTGAGTCACTGTGGGGCAGAAGGGCTGTGGAGCTGGCTGGGGATCATCGTGGGACCACACAGGGTTCCCAGAGGGGTAAGCATGCAGGCTGGAGGGGTCTGGCAGCTCAGGGTTTCACTCAGGGAAGGGACAGCAGCAGACCCTATCACTCCCGCATCACTCCCTGTACAGGCAGCCATGTTGAAACCAATTATTTCATTGTACCCCCCCATATAGAACACCTTGCTGGGGAGCCAGGGCACCCGCCTCTAACAGGCCCCCTCCCACCCTGCACAGCCTTCCATCTCCAACTGATAAGGGTCCAGGCTGAGCTCAGCCGTTGGCAGCCAAAGCAGGAGGAGCGGCGCCTGGGAGGCAGCCAAGGCTAAATTTAAACAGCCCCTGACTGGGGGAGGCAGCAGAGACATGTCTCGCCACGACCCTGACATGTCTCTTTCTAGCTAACGGCTTCTGTAGAGTTGGGGATGGGGCTCCCACCATTCCCTGACACACTGCTATCCTGACCTCTGCATCAGCAGGATCACAGAAGCTTCCCCTCCCCTTGTCCAGGTCTGTGGCATGATCCCACCATTCTGGGGGTCCCTGGGTTTATGAGCCAGCTCACCTGATACCTCCACATTTGTCACCATGCAGTCGCTGGCAGCATCACAGATGTAGCACCCTGCGTCGCTGGGCTGTGCCCCATTGATGGTGAGCTGTCGCAGCGCTCCCCGGGCCTCAACCTGCACCCGTTCACCTGGATGCACCTCCTGGCCATTCCGGAGCCAGCGCACGACAGCATCGGGCCGGGAGAGCTCACAAGCCAGCACCAGGTCTTCCCCAGCCACCAGGCAGCGATGTGGCACGGTGCCCGTGCTGCCCACGATGGTCACTGGTGGCTCTGGGACTGGAGAGATGGGCTGTCACCACAACAGCAGCCTGTGCTGGGTATCTGAATGGCCAGACCCTGTCCGGACTCCTCTGGCTGCAGCTGAGCAGCACAGGGGTTTCCACAGGGCCACCACACAGGTGCAGCCCACTCCCCATGTGCCACCCAGCCCAGTCTCACACCATCCTGACAGCAGCCACAGACCCACCTCAGACCTCTCCACCTGGCCATGCCCACCAGGAACTCCTGCTTACCTTCTACAGTGACAAAGAAGACAATACTGTCATCACCGGTGTCACAGAGATACTCCCCAGCATCCTTGGCCATGGCACCCAGGATCACAAGAGATCGGCGCACCCCATCCTCCTCCAGCCGCACATGCCCCGTGTCCTGCAGCTTCTCCCCGTCCTTGTACCACTTCACCTCCCCATGGATGTGTGAGAGGTGCACCTCCAGCACTAGGTCCTCCATGGCCTGGCAATGCCGGTGGGTCAGCAGGACATCCTTCTCCAGGATCCTGACCAGCGGATCTGCAGCATCCAGCACCAAGAGAGCTGAGGTTTCTGGGGTTTGTGCGCCCAGCACTCCAGACCAGACTCCTCCCTAGCTTCATGCTCACCCAACACTTGGATGGTGAAAGTCACTGTATCATTGGCGGTGTCACAGGTGTATTTTCCTGAGTGCTCAGCTTGGGCAGCAGGGATGAGCAGCCGGCGATGGGCACCCTCCTCCTCCAGGACCAGGCTGCCCCCAGCCTCAAGCCTGACACCTTCCTTTGCCCAGCACACGGGTGCATCCGCACGGGACAGCTCACAGCACAGTATCACCGTCTCCCCCGGGGGCACCGTCAGGACAGGGACAGGTCTGCAGGGCTGCAGGATCCTCACTGGAGGCTCTGCAGGTATGGCATGTCTGTGATACACAGCAGAGCAGGGACAACGCAGCCCTGGACACCTCTCTGCTGCCAGCCCCAGGTGAGCACCTGTGCTGGGTGGCCCAGTGGATGGGCATCCACTAGTGGCCAGAACCACATCAGCACCTCCACTGACCTGACACTTTGACATCGAACGAGATGGCCTCATCCTTGGTCTCGCAGATGTACTCGCCTGCATCCTCTGCACTGCTCTTGGGGATGAAGAGACAGCGCCAAGCCCCCTCTGCCTGCAGCAGCAGGTTATCAGTCTCATCCACCTCCAACCCATCCTTAAACCAGTGCACCGGAGCATCTGGCACTGAGAGCTCGCACCGCAGCTCCACACACCCTGGTGCCTGAACCAGCAGCTCCAGTGAGCGCTGTGGAGGCTGCAGGATCCTCACTGGTGGCTCTGTTGGGGGTGTGGAAGAAGGGTGTGAGATCTAGTCACTGCTGGCTCTGCTGTGTCTATTTACTGTTGCCTGTGTCCCTGTCCCCATGGGCTGTATGAAAGCTACATCCTCTCACCCCAGTGCAAAGAGGTCGGAGATGCGCAGGAGCAGGGGCAGCGGGCATAGAGATGCAACTGCACACCCTCCTCCACAATGCTGAGGGCAGGAAGAAAGGCTGGGGACCCCAGGGGACAGAGCTAGTGCAGTGTTGTCCTGTCCAGGATGTCCCTGCTGTGCCACCAACCTGCCACCAAGATGGAGTAGGAGACAGACGCATCTCTGGCATTGCAGACGAACTCCCCTGTATCCTGCATCCGGGCAGAGGGCAGCACCAGCCGGTACTGCAGCCCTTCTTGCTCCAATGCCAGGCTCTCGCCCACCTCCACGTCTTCACCGTCCTTGTACCAGCGCACCGGGGACACCGGGCAAGACAATTGGCACCACAGCTCCACGCGTTGCCCAACCACGTAGGAGTGAGGGGCCTCCTTGTTGGAACTGACAATCCTCACTGGTGCCTCTGCTGGGGACATGGCAGGGCTCAGGCGTGGTGCTGGGTGAGTACCATGTCAGGACAGGAATCCCCTGGGCAGCTCACTGCTCACAATCACCCTGAAGCTGGCAGCATCGTCCCCGGCATGGTACGTGTACACCCCTCAGTTAGACAGTGCAGCTACAGCAATGTGCAGCCTCTGTGAATATCCTTCTGAGCAGATGGCCAGGACCTGTGTTAGGACCACGGCCTCACCATCCTTCAGCCTTCAGTGGACAGGGGCATCTGGAGGGGACACCTGACACTCCAACACCACAGGCAGCCCTGCTAGCACCTCTCTGAGCTGCTGTGCATCTGGCACTGGGGTGAGGCAGACCTTCAGGGCTGAGGGGACAAAGACCTTGTGTCACTTGGCCTCCCATCCTACTTTCCCTGGGGACAGCAGCCATGGATATCCCAGCCCTGCAGTGCTGGTAGCTGCAAACTGAGGGAACAGCAGGGCTGGGGTGTGAGGTGGCATCAACCAGAGGCAGGCAGCTGGTTGTGCTCTGGGGTGTAGTGGGGGCAGTGTGACACAGGGCTCTGGGAAGACACAGACCAGCTTGTATGCTCCTGCCCACATCCTCTTCCAATCCAGGGGCATGGCCAGGGAACTGCTCACAAGGCGAGAGGCAGCTGAGCTGCTGAAGCCACAGTGTGAGCAAAGAGCTGGGGCAAAGGGAGAAGGGGGAGAGGGATGTAAGTTTCTGTTGCACCCACCTGCCACGGTGACTGTATAGAAGACGGAGTCCCCACCAGCATCGCAGACAAATTCCCCTGTGTCCTGTGGCTGGGCACAGGGCAGCACCAGCCGGCACCGCAGCCCCTCCTGCTCGAGCACCAGGCTCTCTCCTGCCTCCACTTCCTCCCCATCCTTGTACCAGTGCACTGGGGCTGTCAGGCGGGACAGCTGACACCACAGCTCCACATGCTGTCCGGCCACATAGGTGTGGGAGGCCCCCTCGTTGGAGCTGACAATCCTCACTGGCTCCTCTGTCATGGAGAGATATGGGGCTCAGCCAGGACATAAAGATCAGAGCCAGTGATGTTGGCAGTCACAGCCCTGTGTGGAGTGATGGCTTCACTGCTTGTTGGAAGGCACCACTTGGCTGGAAGGCACCACCTCCTCTCTCCTGGGAGAAGTTCAGGATGCCACCCACAGCCAACACTGCCTGCCTGGCCGTGCACATTGCAGCCGGCTGTAGCTGGCCCATGGCTCCATGCAGGCACAGGGCACAGCCAGCTCTGGGGCACAATGGTGGACGAGCAGCAACCTTCCCGTTCTCACAACCTCTAGCTGCTCCATGCTGGGCATCCGGGTGGAAGCTTCCCAGACAGTTCCCAGCTGTGCTGCCCAGCCCCAGCAGCACAACGCCGCTGCCCCGCAGCGTGCGGGAACGGTGCGGCACCAGTTTGCGGCGATTAACCTGCCTCACGCTGAGCCTGCATCCGCACAGCTCGCTGATCAAACGGCTGGCGGCTGCCTCTCTCCCCGGACCTGCTAAAAGCAATCACATTGCTGAAGTGCAGCTGGAGATGTTGAGCAGCACTGAAGTGAATGGATAATGTGCCAGCCCTCAGTGGGCAGCATCGCTCTGGCCTCAGCGTCTCACGAGTTCTGAGGGAGCTCCAGTGCTCAGCAGCTGCCGGAAATCTCAGAGGTGCGTGGGGATGGCCGAGCTTGAGGCAGACAGGCTCCGTGCCTCAACAGCCCTATGGGGGATAGCTGAGATGCCTCTGGGAAACCCAAGCGTGCCACAGCAGTGCTTGACTGCAGCAGCCAGCCTGGCACTTGTGCCAGAGAGGTGTCAGCCTGAGCCTCCAGGCACCCACCCCCAGCCCTGCTGGTGACACTGATGTCCAAATCCAGATTGAACCAAGACAGCCTCCCTAAGACCCTTCTGTCAAAGTGATGCAAAGCTGCTAAGCCAAAAGGCTGAGCTTCAGCAGATGGTGTTCCTTCTCCCACTCTAGGGAAGCAGAGCTCTCCATGCCCCACACTCCCACACAGCACATGACTCCTGCCTCTGCCCAATGCCTATGCTGCCTGTCCTTCCCACTGGCAATTTTGCCTTTATCTCCCTGATACCTTTCCCTTCCTCAGCCCCGCCCCCCCCCTCTTCCCCCAGCAGTCACCACTCCACTGACACTTCAGCATCTCTTATCACTCATCCTATCTTCATTCCTATATCCTTGGCCATCAACTTTGGCCCTTTGCCATGTGTTAACACCACACTGAGGCTTTACTACTGCGGTCACACCACATTTCAACTGGGCTTTAGCTCTGCCCCTGGTTGCCTTCCTGTGGTTGTGGGATATGGATTTTGGGGCTAGCAAGGGGAAGCCTTTCACTTGTTTTCAGCTTTCATTATCCTCTGCCAGCCAGCAACACCAGCAACCACTCCACAGCCGGGGCAGCCACCACAGGATGCTGAGCCCTGCTGCCACCCAGCAAACACCACCCAGCCATCTGTCTCCAGGCAACTGCTAATTTTCAGGTCAGCAATTAACGCTGTCCATCAGAGGGAGCAATGACCAACCATGAGTCACCCCATGCCAGGTGCTGGGCCCACTATTTTTAGGACCTTGGAGGAGGGCTTGGTTACGAGCTATGGCAGAGGTCCGGCAAACACCCTGGTGTGCAGGTGCTCTCGTGTGTCTTAGTATTTTGGACATGCAGAGTGAGCTGTTCCCTCTGGCAGCTGGTCTGAATACCACAAGGACCCCAACTGAACAACTAACCAAACCTGGCAAGACAAGTGTCCCATTGCAGAAGTGACAGCAATACTGACAGCAGCACACACATTGTGGCATTCTGCACCAGCAAAGAAAGCCCCGTGAGACCCTGCCAGCCCTCCTGCATCACACTCACCTGCCACAGTGATGGTGTAGAAGGCAGAGTCCCCACCAGCATCACAGACAAACTCCCCTGTGTCCTGTGTCTGAGCACAGGGCAGCCCCAGCTTGCACCATGGCCCCTCCTGCTCGAGCACCAGGCTCTCGTCCTCCTGCACCTCCTCTCCATCCTTGTACCAGCGCACTGAGGCTGCTGGGCGGGACAGCTGGCACCACAGCTCTACATGCTGCCCAACCACGTAGGTGTGGGGGCCTTCCTCATTGGAGCTGACGATCCTCACCGGAGCCTCTGCCAGGGATAATGTGGACCTCAGCATGACTGGCTGCAGCTTTCAGCCACATGCTGGAGGCAAGAAGGAGAGCAAGGAGCACTATCAGGAGGTAGGGGCCAGGCTCCCACACACAGTCCCCAGCTCACCAGTCACGGTCACCTCAAAGCTCACGGCATCATCCCCAGCATCACAGGTGTACACACCAGTGTCTGAGGGACAGGCTGAGCGGAGGAGCAGCCTCCGCACACAGCCTTCTGCCTGCACTGCAATAACATCATCCAGGGGCACGGCCTTGCCATCCTTCAGCCAGCAGACTGGGGAATCCAGGGGAGACACCTGGCATTCCAGCAGCACAGGCATCCCTGCTGGCACTTTCCGGAGCCGCTCGGCCTCAGACACTGGGGCAATGCGGATCTGTGGGGCTGAAAGACATTGAGGAGCAGTGAGAAGCATCCTCCAGCATGACAGCCCCTGCTGCTGGGGTCCTGGTAGGACCCCAGGGTGAGTGCCCTGATCACCTTGTACATGCAGGATAGCTGAGTCCCGCACACCACCAGACACAAAGGTGACCTGGGCCCCACTGTCAGCCAGTCGTGCTCCGCGGATCAGCAGCGAGTGCTCCATCCCACAGCACTGGACACTGCACCGGCTGTCTGCATCCTCCTCCTCACCCAGCCTGGCACCATTGAGGAACCAGGATCCATGCACCACGGCTGACAGCTCCAGGGAGAACTGTGCATCCTCACCATCCCTCACCCACGTGTCCTGCAGACCCCTCTCCAGACGAGCTGCTGGGGCTGAAGCACAGCTGGACTGAGCCCCAGTGGCACTGACTACGAGCACACTGTGGCAGAACATCCCAGCTTTGGCAGTCTCCTCACCAAGATGCACAGATCCAGGGAACTCCACGGGGCTGCTCCTGCCATGCTTGTTGGCGGCAGAGATGCGGAAGCAGTAGTCAGCCTCACGAGGCACACTGTCACCCAGCACCCGCACACAGCTGGGCAGGTCGGTGGCAAGGCACTGCACCCAGTCCCCTCCCACTGCCTCCCGACGTTCCAGCAGGTACTGGCTGGCGGGGCGCAGGTGGGAGTCAGGCGCAGGACACCACGTCAGCAGAGCTGTGTTGCTCTCCACCACGCTCATCTCAGCTGCCACCGGTGCACTCGGAGGGTCGTGCTTCACACCTGCAAGTCACAGCCCAGGTTGCCTGCTTGGGGATGGCAGTGAGGCCCCAGGTGGGGTGGCAGAAGGGCTGAATGGGGATATACAGCCTGTTTTTTTGGGGATTCACTTTCTGATGGAAAGGTCTTGCTCCCATGTAGCATGCTGCTGGCTACAGGGGTTTGTGAGTGCCTGTAAGGCTGGGATCCTGCAGCCCTGCTCAAAACCCCCTTCCCAGAAAACACATTGCAGCATCACACCCCCAGCATCTTGGGTGACTATTCCATCTCCCCTTCTGTATCACCCCCATGAACAGGCAGGAGAGAGGACACAGGACCCCTTCAAGCCTGGAGCTTACACTTGACTCGGAGCTGGGAGGATGTCTGCGACTCCCCGACAGTGAAGGAGATGATGCCTGCATCCTGGCGGGTGACATGCACCAGCACCAGGAGGTGTGTCCTGCTGAAGCTCTTAAGCACAGTCCGGGGTGACTCCCGCAGCTGCAGCCCGTCCCGGCTCCAGCAGCTCCCCTCCACCACATCCCTTGTCTCCACACAGAAAACTGCATTCTCCCCTTCCATCACATCCAGTTTCCGTGGCAGCCTCTTCACAATCACCCCTATGGGAAGAAATATATGAGGGCCAGGGAGGGATGCTGGGAAACAATATGGGCTCTTTGAGATTGGAGAGGAGGAGAAGGAGGTTGAGGAGGGCCAGCAGCAGGCACCAGCCAAATGGAGGGAAGGCAAATGCAGGGGGCAGTGGGGATCCTGGCAAGGAGGGGAATAAAAAGGCAAAGGTGTGCTACCAGAGACCTGACCCCCACCTCGGACAGAGACCTCGGCGATGCTGCGCCCTTTGTCCTTCATTTGGCAGAGGTAGATGCCATCGTCATCGATGCGGGCGTCGCGGATAGTCAGGCGCCGCACCACCCCCTGTTCCTCCATCACATACTTGTGACTGGGCTGCAGCTCCCTGTCCTCCAGGTACCAGGAGGTGGGGATGGTCTCCAATGGCACCTGACACTCCAACACTGCATCCTCCCGCTCTGCTACCTCCACATCTGCCAGCTGCACCTGGAACCGCAGCCGGTGCTCTGCCACGGGAAGAGACAGGAGCTTAGGGTGTGTGGGGTACAGCACTTACTGTCAGCCCTTCACTCAAAGTGTTCCCAACTCACAAAGAGCACCAAACCTGTGGCCCTCCTTTGCCCTCTCCATTGGCTTGCGTGAGATGGACGCTGCCTTGACAAGCACATACCCCAGAGCAGGGAGAACCAGGGCACAGCCTGGGGAGACACAGGGATGCCCCCAGTATCTCAGCAGGAAGTTTTGGAGGATACAGAAACATGGAAGTCAGCATGCTGCAGCAGGCATCTCAGTGGAGGGGAGCAGTGGGGTGTAGGCAGGGGCTGCACCAGTTACCGGGTAACCCCAGCCATGGGCTGTCCCCAGTTGGCTGGATGGCTCAGGGGGAATTGGGCTGCCGCCAGTGCAGACTGTTGGAGCTGTGCCCTGCAGGGCTGCCTGCCAAAATCACTCAGCACTTCCAGGGGAATTTGTCACCAAGGCACTGTCCCCCTTTCCTGTTTGTGGCTGGACACCCATAGCCATCCTGAGAAGCCACCTCTCTGCAAGGAGAGAGAGACATGGAGCAGGACACAGCTCCTGGAGGAGCCCAGCATCCCATGCTTCCAGCCCACAGCTCTGTCCTGAGGAGCCTGGGGTGACCCTGGCTGCACAGGGTAGGAAGGAGCCCAGAGATGCTGGGCTCCCACCCAGACACACCCCTGCCAGACAAAATTCCCTGAGCTCTGCAGAGCCTGGCCACCTCTGGCACTCCTGGGACATGTTCCTACCTTTCACCTGGAGCTGCACTGCACTGAGGGTCTGGCCAGCTGTGTTGGAAGCGGTGCACATGTACAGCCCCTGGTCCTGGGGTTTGCAGTACAGCACCTTGAGGATGAAGTAGCCCTCCCGGTCCTCGTAGATGAGATGCCTGCGGCCAGGGGCGAGGGGTTCACCATCTTTCTGCCAGATAATCTCTGGCTTGGGCTTGCCAGTAACATAACAGCGAAACTTGGCGTGCTTCCCTGCGCTCACGGCGAATGCCTTGGCCGCTGGCACCCTGGCTGGCACTACACCATTGAGCACCCAGGTCTCTGGTCCCACACGCCGTCCCCCTGCATGCCGCCGCCACTGCTGCCGCTCCGCCAGTACCTCAGGACCATCAGCAGGGGAGCCATTGGAGAGCCTGTCCAGCAGTGCCTGGGGTTCGACCAGGAGCACGGCAGCAGCCAGGGCCTCCTGGGAGCCGCTGCGTGCCCGGCAGACATACACTCCCCCATCCTGGGGCCGCGCACTGAACAGCTTCAGGAAGTGCCAGTTCTCTGGTTTCTGCCCCACTGCAAAGTGGCTGCTCTCAAAGAGGTCGGAGAGCTTGTGCCCGTCCTTCTCCCACTCCAGCACTGGGCAGGGCTGCCCAGACACCCTGCAGGTGAACATCACGTCCTCCCCCCGGCACACCCGCATGGACGAGGGGGCAATGAGGAAGGCAGGTGCGACGCTGCCTGAGCATCCTTCCTCCTCTCGGGGCTCCACTGGCTCTACCCTGAGTGTGGTGGCAGCATAAGTCTCACCAACACTATTCTTGGCCTTGCAGATGTAGAGTCCACTGTCCTTGGGGGTGGCACAGGACACCAGCAGGCTGTACAGGTCCCCTTTGGACTCCATATGGAAACGGCCTGAGGGCTTGATGGTATTCTTGTCCTTTTCCCAGAGGATGCTTGGCTGGGGATCACCCGTGATCTGGCAGCTCAGGACCACATTTGTGCCACTTTGGACTGTGAAGGCACGTGGATACGCCAGGAACCTGGGGGCTCCCCCAAACCCCTCCATCACCAGCTCCCCAGAGTCACGGCAGGCGGCTGGCTGGAGCAGCAGTAGGGCCCATCAGCCTGGGGGGATGTACAGACAGACAGACTACAGTGGGGGCTCAGGCTTCATCAAAGAGACGGACCAGTGTGGAGCCCCCAGCCAGGAGGGGCCCACACCTGGAGCAAAATCCCCAGCATGGATCCCCTGCTTCTGGAGCATCACCCTCATTCCGAGCAGCACTTCCCCACTGGGGAGCTGATTCGCCCCGTGTCACCAAATCATCCATTTCCCAGCCCAAGGCAATAGGAGAGGTGACAAAAGGAGGCTCTTTGCACCCCGGGGGGCTCAGACACTTGCAGAGGGGACTCCACTTCCAGAGGTGGGGGATCCTTGCCTAGACAGGGAGCATGGGCAGCTGCTTGCTGGGGCTGGGGGACAGCAGAGGCAAAAGGGCCCCCGCCCGCCTCTTCCCCACCCGCTAGGCATTCACATTCCTGCAGTATCGGGTGGTGGCAGAGCCGCATTCCTGCAGCATCTGGGCCGGCTCAGCGGGCAGGTGCTGACACGGGGCTGTCACGGGCGCGAGGCCCCGGCTGGACCCGGGCTGGGATTTCCTCCCGGACTGGGTGGGCAGGGGACCCCCTGTGCCGGGCGGCCGCCCCACAGGGCCGTGCCCTGGGGCAAAGGGGAGCTCTGGGGAAGGGGTCCCCCTTCCAGAGTGTAGTCCCACAGGCAGGATCCAGCCCTTGCGCACTCAAAACCGTAGCTGGAAATCATCAGCCCCAGGGGCAAAATGAAAGCCGAGGGGGTGGATCTTGTTTTTGGAGGGCACTGCCACCATCCCTGGCTTTGTGGGTAACCGTGCCCACCATCAGGGGCAGGAGCGGGACAGGGTGGTCTGTGCCTCCCCCGCAGTGAGTGCACTCCAGCCTCTGCCAGCGCCATGGCTCGGACTGGGGCAGGGTCGTCTCTGACTTGCTCAGGCAGGGGGAGGGGAAACAAAAATACTTCTTGAATGAGCCGGAGGGTATGAGAAGGCTGGTCCCTAAGGAGCGACAGGGACTGCGGCCAGCTTCTCCTTCCAGAGTCCTACCCGAGGAACAGTGCACCCATTCAGAGTCATCTCCCCATCCACACACGCTCCTGACCCGTGGGCCACCCCACAGCAGCTCCTTTGGACACAAACAGACAGCTCTGATGGCTCGGCTGCACCATTGCACCCTTCAACCCCTCCCTTCCCCAACCACCCTGTCCCAGACAGCCCCCCAGCCCAGTCCCCTGCCCCACTCACATACCTCACTCTGCCACCTCTTCCCTGTGTCTCTCAGCACCGGCACCCAGCTCCCGCTGCTTTCCCCAGCTCCCCTTCTGGGTGTCAGTGCGCAGCGACCAAATGTTACAAATGCCTGCAGCTGCTGTCCCCAAAAATACCCTCTGATGACACGCAGGGTTGATAAGAGTGAGCCTGCTCGATTCAGCGCCTCGCCGAGGCTGGGCTGGCCTACCTATGTATAGCAGCCCAGCAGGAGCCACCCTAGAGAGCTGGGGAGCTGCAGGCCTGGCTCTGCCTCTGCTTGGTTCAGCCAGCAGCCAGAGAACACGTGTCCTGTGGAGAGCATGGCACGGGGTGCACGGTGCAGGCTGCCCGGTGTGTGGTACACTGAGCTGGACACCAGACTGCAGGGAGGCAGGATGTGTCACACAGGACATGCTGCATAGCGGTGGAGGTACTGCACTGGATGCTGCATGAGATGCCAGGCTGTATTGGATGGGATGTGGAGGACACTGAGCTGCTGGAGGTACAGAGGGGTTGCACAGGCTGCCCACCATCCACAGGGCAGGCAGGGTTAATGCATGGAGAACACCTGGCACAATCCTCTCAGGCAGTGGTGAGAGGAAGGGCACTGGGTCTCCTTACAGCCTATGTCTCTCCTGCAACTCCCACCCTGTGAGCCAGCCCATGGCTAGACAGCCCAAACAGCACCCTAAAATCCTTCCCCTGGACCTGCTACAGCGTCTCCAGCTGGCCTGACTCTGCCTCATCTGTTCTTCTCCCCCTGAAGCTGGGCAAACCTTCCCCAGCCCCAGGTAGAGCAGGGACCTTTTGCCATCCCTCCTGTTTCATGTCCCCAGGACCTTGCCAATCACCAGACTGTCACGGAGATGCCACAACCACCCCACTGCTCATCTTACCCTTTCCAAGGCCCCATTCCCACATTTTGGCTGCCCTGGGGACTACCACCTGCAAAGTGCCTCCCCCATGCCAGAGCCTTACAGGGCTCTGATCCCCACCACGTTCTTGCCCAGATTACCCTGCTGTGCACAACTGCTGTCACTTCCCACTAGCTCTTCAGAAGCCCTAGACCTTCAACTCCTCCACTATGGAGGCACCCAGCATCAGCAACTGCAAAGCTCGCCCAAGGTACCCCCTCCATTCCTGCCAGCTTCTGTTCCTGGCACCACTCTGCCCACAGCCCGGCCTCCCCAGCCCCACGCACCCACTGCTCCCGGCAGCATCCCCCACACACACCCCCTTGTCCAGGCACCAGCCCCCCCCCCCTCAGACCACACTGTCCTTGCAGTCCTCGCATTCCAGACGTCTCAGCGCTTTCACAGCTCAGAGATAATATTCACGGAGAGCAGACGTTTGCGTCAGTGTCAGATAGATCTCAATGCCACCCTGCCCCGGGGGGAGCGCAGTGGGCAGACGGGCTGGGCAGGCAGGCAGAAGCCCGCGGCAGAGCCCCCCGAGCCACCACCCTGCTGCATGCCCCACGGTCATGCTGCTGCTCCTGCACCTGCTGCCTGCCATGCTGCCCACCGCCGCCCTGGCCAGCTGCACGGGGGCAGGTGCCGACCGGCAGCTCATCCTGGCCAAGGTGCGGGCTCGGGTGCTGGAACATCTGAGTCCCCCTCTTCTCCAGGAGGAGCCACAGATGGAAGCAAGGAGGGTACACCGGAGAGACGTCCTTGAAAACACCGAAGTGGAGCCAGAGGAGCTGGAGGACACCTCCCAGGTGATCTTATTCCCTACCACAGGTGAGAACATCCTGATGAAATGGATAGGGCAGAAGGGTGAAGCAGGGTGGGGGTTTGGAGCAATGGAGATGCTGAAGGATGGAGAGGCTGATGTGGTGGTCTGTGGGAGACGGGGAAGAAGGTATGCCAGGCTGGGACATGGGCACGAGTGAGATTTGGTGGAGAGCCAGGAGATGGAAAGGTACAGCAGGCAGGGACAGGCAGAACAGCTCAGGACAGACAGCAGAGGGACTGGCAGAAGAGGGACAGGCAGCACAAGAGGGTGCTGGGAGGCTGGGAAACAGCTGGCCAGGCAGGATGTGGAGATATGAGAAGGGCTGAGGAGCAGGGTGGAACAGGGTGGGATGTGAGGGAATGGGGCAGGATACTGGAAAGTGGGTTGGGATACTAAGGGACAGGGCAGGATGCTGAAAGATGGGGCAGGATAACCAGCTATAAAGCATGACAGCAGGAGATGGGGCAGAATGCTGGGGGATGGGATAGGATGTGCATGCTGGGGGAAAGGGGGCAGGATGACCAACAAGTGGACAGGACTGGGAGATGGGCCAGGATACTGGGGAGATGGTCAGGATGCAGAGGATGGGAGAAGGGGACAGGAAGACCAGCTATGGGGCTGAATGCTGGGGGACAGGGCATGATATGAACTCTGGGTAAAGGGGCAAGTTAATCAACTATGGGGCAGGATCCAGGGGACAGGGGTGACAGTAATGGGCCAGCCAAGGGCATAGCAGGGATCAGTTGCAGGGCACAGCACAGAAGCTGCTGCATGGCACTAGATACCAGCTCCCCTGAACCCTGTCACAGCCTATGCCAGCAACCAGGTGCCCTGGCAGCACTCCAGGGACCTCTGCAACATCTCACTTGCCATCTGGCATTGGGGATTCTCCCCACATGTGGATGCACACCTTGATCATCTTTCCCTCCCCACCCCTCCACAGATGTTCCCTGCGAGCCCACACAGCCAGATAAGCTGCTGGAGGAAGAAGGGATTTTCACCTACCTCTTCCAGCCCTCGGCACACACCCTGAACCGTGTGGTGACTTCTGCCCAGCTCTGGTTTTACACTGGGCCCTCGGCTGCCCCCAACCACTCAACCCCTGACGTGCTGACCCTGTCACCTCAGGGCCGGGTGCCGGTGACGGCCATGGCGGAGCGGACACCCGAGCACTGGACAGTGTTTCACTTGGCCCCAGTGCTGCTGCCCCAGCTCTCGCAGCCGCTCTTTGTGCTCCTGGTGCGCTGCCCTGGCTGCCCCTGCCTGGCCGAGGGGGACAAGATGCCCTTCCTGGTGGCCACCACCCGGGCCAAGGGCAGTGAGAGGGCTCGTCGCTCTGCCATGCCCTGGTCCCCAGCTGCCCTGAGCCTGCTGCAGCATCCATCTGAGGAGCTAGCTGCCCACACCAACTGTCGCCGGGCTTCCCTCAACATCTCCTTCGAGGAGCTGGGTTGGGACAAGTGGATCGTGCATCCCAGCAGCTTTGTTTTCCACTACTGCCACGGGAGTTGCGCTGCAGGCCATGGGCTGAGCCATCGGCTGGGTGTGCAGCTCTGCTGCGCTGCGCTGCCCGGCACCATGCGCTCCCTGCGCGTCCGCACCACCTCCGACGGCGGGTACTCCTTCAAGTACGAGACGGTGCCCAACATCCTGGCCCAGGACTGCACCTGTGTCTAGGGCATCCTGCAGCCCAGCCCTGCACTGTGATCCCACCCAGGAGGAGTTGTTTTCCCAGTGGAACCCTGGCCACTGGGATGGGGCAGTTTGGCTGTACCACCCTCCCCTGCATAAGCCAGATTTTTGGGCTGGCCCCAGTACCATCCACACTGCCAGACTTGCCCTAGGGCCAGTCCCAGCTCTGAGCAAATCAGGGCATGGCAGGGCAGGGATAGGCGCATCCTATGGCAAAGGCATCACTGCCCTGCCAAAGCTAGGCTGCTGAATGCAACCAGATTAGCCCTCATCTCTTCCCCACCTGCTTCCCTCCCGCAATTCTACGCCCCCACAAAGATTGGTGTCTTGCTCCTGCTGCAGAGTTCAACAGCTTCCCCTGTGCGCCAGGCAGGGGCAGGCTACTGCAACAGAATCAGGATGTTCCTGGGTGAGCCCATGCCAGGTGGCAGGGCTGGCAACACACTGGTGGCAGGGCTGGCAGCATACATGGCACGACAAGTGAGCCCTCTCCCAGCAGCACAGCTTGTTGGAAAGTTTAATGGGATGAGTGAAATAAACCTGTTCCCTTTACAAAATCAGCCTGGAAATGCCAGCTTCCATCAGAGGCAGCCACGGAGGTGGCGTGCGGTTGTGCAATGGGGTATGACTTCTCTGGGGGTTTCTTGATGGAGAAATGAGGGGATGGGCAAATACTGTTAGAGGCATCCAGCTCTGATCTGGGGAGAGGGGACTGGAGTATGCTGGCCAAAATGGGCATGGTGTGGCTGGGTTTGATCTTGCCCCAGGCAGGAGAGTGCAGAGCGGAGCAACATCCCTTCTGCTCCGGACAACAGGTTGTGCAGGAACAGGGGCAGCAGAGGGCTGGGGATACATAGGGATGGTGGGAGGATGGGGAAGCAGAGGAAAGCCCCTCACCTGGCCCCTTGGCAGTGATAGGGCCAAATAGGAATGTGGCCAGTGCAATCCCTCTCCAGCTGGATGATGAAGGCTGCCCTGGCCACAGCCGCCTCCGCACAGCAGGAACAACTGAGTCACCCTGGGCAGCAGGGAGGTCCCAAGGCACGCACGGCAGCGCCAGCCCAGACGCACAGGATTCCCTTCCCACCCCTTCCTCCCGAATGAGCGGATGCAGCAGTTCAGTACAAAACGTCTTCAGCCTTTACTAATATAGATTTAAAAAAAAAAAAAGAAAAACAGAGTGACAATCATTTCCGAGTAAAAAACAACGCTACAAAAGTCCCCATGTGACCCAGGCTGAGATGATGAGGAATGCTCCACTGGCTCCTGGCCGAGCCCAGCTCGGGGCACCACGTCCCCACACTGTGAGGTCAGGGTCTGGCTCCATGCAGGGGGTCCCAACCCTGCAGCCAGAGTGGGAGGAGACAAGTTTTGGTCCAAGGGCGGCCTGCCAGGACAGGGTGGAGGCAGTGGGAAGGACAGCCCCTGAACTCTGCACAGACATTTCCAGGCAGGCCAGCCTCTCAACTCATAGCCCCATGCCAGGATGCTGCGCAGCATGGCCCCCCAGGCCACAAAGTCACTTTCTGGCACCCCTCCCACCCCCTCCAAGAGTAATGCCAGCCCAGCACTCTGTCCCACAGCTCGACCCGGCCAGCCAGACCCCCAGCCTGCTCCCCTAAGTCCCCCACACCTCAGGGGGCAGTACCAAAATCACCAGCACATGCATAGCACCAGCCGGTACTGCCGTGGGTGGCAGAGGGCATGTGGCAGGGAAGTGTGAGGACAACATGCTGGGGAAAATGGGTGTGGGAGGAGGAAAAGTAAGTGAAACAGGAGATGGGGGGCACAGGCCCAGAGTGGAGATTGGGATGGAGTATAAAAATGCCAGGGTGCACACGTTGATGAGTTTATAAAAACGTACAAAAATAAGATATTCCCTTTTTGAAAATTAAGTAGGAATGAACCCCACGGCCCTCGACCCCTCTGCTGCCCACCAGGACAGGGCTACCCAGACTGCCCTGCTGGGCAGGTGTGTGGCATCCTTTGCCCTGTGCTCCTGGCAGGATGCCTATCCCACGGCGGCGGTGGCAGCCACTCTGGCAGACACCGCTGTTGTCCCTGGAGGCACTCACAGCCCTGTGGGGAGCAAAAAGCAGGTTAGCAACCACCCCAGGGGGAATGACATCCTCCCTCCAGGGGAGGATGGGGGCAGCCCCCCATGCCTCCACCCCAGTGGGCCAGATCCATCCCCCTGCCAGCTCACCTGTGGTCCTGTCGCAGGCGGTGGTCCCCTTCTCATGGGCGAGGTTGAGGCGGTTCTGCTCAGCGGCAATGCCATTGGCCTCGGGACTGCTGCTGCGGGCAGGACTGGGGGGCCGTGGTGGGGGCTGCAGGTGGAAGGCCACCTCCAGGTGCTCCTGGGCCAGACGCAGGTGCTCACGCAGCCGGTCCAGCTCGTGCACCGGGGGAGCTCCAGCCAGGGCAAAGCGCCCCTGGGCCAGGCTCTCCCGATAGTCCAGCTTATTGTTGGTCAGTGGGGCTTGTGGCAGCTCCTTCTTCAGTGAGTGATAGGTGGGGGGGGCGCTGGGGGCTTTCTTGGGGTATTGTGGTGCAGGGCTGCCACCAGTTGGGAGTGGAGGGCCATCAGCCTGGCTCAGGGCATCACGGATGCGCCCCACACCAAGGTGCAAGAGCTCGCAGAGGTTGAGGAAGAGGCAGAGCCCGCTGACAGCATACATGATGAGGAGGAAGATGGTCTTCTCAGTGGGGCGGGAGACAAAGCAGTCGACAGTGTGTGGGCAGGGGCTACGGCTGCAGACGTAGGAGGGGCTCACCTCAAAGCGGTACAGCAGGTACTGCCCGAAGAGGAAAACCATCTCCAGCACTGAGCGGCACAGCAAGTGCAGGACATAAGCACGCATCAGCCCGTCCTGCTTGATACGGCGCCGGCCATCGTGCTTCTCTCCGCCCTCTGGGCTCTTCTCTTTCTCCACCTCGATCTCCTCAAATATCATGGGGTCTTCTTCGTTGTCATCTTCTGCCTCCTCGTAGTCGCGCCCAGCTCCCCGGCGCACCACTGGCATGCGTGCCCGCCGGGCTGCCGGTGGCCGGCGCCGCGAGGACTCGGGCATGCGAGCGATGCGGTGCATGGCAAAGCCCAGGTAGAGCACCGATGGCGTGGCCACCATGATGATCTGGAAGATCCAGAAGCGGACGTGGGACAGCGGCGCAAAGGCGTCGTAGCAGACGTTCTCACAGCCCGGCTGCTGTGTGTTGCAGACAAACTTGCTCTGCTCGTCGTAGTAGATGGACTCTCCCCCCACGGCGGTCAGCACAATGCGGAAGACAATGAGGACAGTCAGCCAGATCTTGCCCACGAAGGTTGAGTGGTTGTTGATCTCCTCCAGGAGCCGCGTCAGGAAACTCCAGCTCATCCTGACCAGGCAGTTGACTCAAATCCTGCAAGGAAGGGGCAGGCAAAGAGGCACTGAGCAAATCTGCATGCACCTCACCAGAACCCTGAAATCTGCCAGCTGCTAGCCCAGCTCTGTTCTGCTCCCTCTTCCAGCACCAGTGTCACTTCCCTTACCCACAGATCCATAAACTCTCAGGATGCTGCCACCCCAAAACTTTATCTCCTGCTCAGCACCGCCTCCCTGTGCTCCTGTCTACATCCTGCTCCCGCCCTGCTGCCAGCCAGGTGGGTGGAGGTGCTGGGGGAAGGCTGGGACATCCTGGTTGCCTGCAGGGACACATCTAGGGGAAGAGTGAGCACAATCACAACCAAAGCAAACATACGTGCCAGCGCAGGGCAGCACCAGCTGGGGACTGTGAGGGGACAGGCAGGAGCAGAATCACTTCCTTCTCCCCTGGTGCCACAGCACCCATTTATCACCTGGCACTGGACAGGTTCCTAACCAGCATCACACCCTTGCACGGGGGTCCACAGGCCACTGGAGGAAGGCAACACTGGCCCACTGCAGCTGCCAGCCCTGAGGCTCAGCTGGGGGGTGGTCCCCAGAGCAGTATCCCCCATGAGCTAATCAGCCAGGCCCTCTTCACAGAGCTCTCCTCCAAGGGCCAGTAGAGATGCAGCATCATTCTCCCACCAAAGCTCAGTGCCGTGCCCTCTCTCCTGCAGGACCCCAGCCTCTAAAGCCTGCAGTGGTCAGCGCTCACAGCACCCTGCAGCTCCACAGCAAGGGCTGGCGGGGGGATGAAACAGACGGCAGGACAGTGATAGCAAGGGGCAGTGTGGGGCAGCCAAAGAATTGCACAAAGCCCTGGCAAAACAGCTGACACCAGAGATTGGGGAGGAAATTACAAGGACCATGTCACATCTTCTGGCCAAAGAAGACACAAGACACCCAATCCACCCCCTGCCACCCCTGGTTTCAGCAGCTTGTGCATGAGATGATGCAAGCCAGGGCAGCAGGTGGCAGGGATGGCCCAGGGCAAGCAGAGGGTATGCATCTGCACAGAGCCCCCAGCAGCCCCTGCCAGCCCCATCCCATCACCTCTGGCCAGGGCATGTCCCTGCAGATATGATTGATGCTGCACTGATTCCACTATTGACCAGAATAAGAGGATCTTTTACATTAAGCTCAGATAGCCTCCTGACAAACCTCACCTAAGCAGAAGAGTACCTCCAGCACAAGAATCTGTGCTGGGGACATGCGCTTGCTACAGGAGGTGGCACAGGCTGACACCAGGGACCCAAATTCAGTCCATCAGGGCCACCATCCTCCTGTGGTCGTATGCCCTGCAAGGTTTCACTGCTGCCCTGTCTTCCAGGTGTGAGCCCCTCTCCCCCACCACCTCCCTGGAAGGTGTATGCTTTGTGTCTGCCTTTACCCTAGTCTCTAGTAGCACACCACAATGGCACCAGGGTGAAGAACAAGGTGAGGACCAGGTAGGGGGACAGTTCCAGGAACTAAACCCAAGCTATGACAAACCACGACAGGTACCAAGCCCAAGGAAAGCAAAAACATAGGGTAGCATTGCCATGGTGGCCATGAAATTGTGGCATGGGAATGGCTGGAAACGTGAGATGGCAGCAGCAGTGGGCATGGCCAGGGCAGCACAGATCTACCTGCAGCCTGTCCCCTACCCGGAGCAGGTGGCCAGAGGCCAGTTTCAAAGCAGCACAGCCACGCAGGGCCTCCTGGCCATGCTGGGAGTCAGGACTAGCACCATATACCTTGGCTGGGCCCTACACCTACCCCTGAGTCCTACCGACCCCAGTCCCCCTGCGTGGGGGTCCCAGTCCTCTCTGGCCCTGCGTGCCCTGTCTGAGACCCCCAATTTCCCTTGCCCAGGGTCACAGCAGCAGGCAAACCACCCTGGGGCTCACCGGCCCCTGCCCATCCAGGAACCGCTGTCCTACTGACCCCTGCTACCCTGGGGACCCACCCCTCAACCCCAGCCTTCTCAGGGTCCCCGGTCCCACCGATTCCAGCGCCCCGAGGGCCTCCAGCCTAGCTGCGCCCGCCTG